>CAUYRH010006125.1:0-30302 GCA_963574655.1 Perodicticus potto
AACCAAAAAAAGGGACATTGTGGGATGCACTTCCTCGTGCTTGGCCTTGAACATTTTTGGTTAAGAGAGGAAAGAGAAACAGGCAGAATTTAGTTCATTTTTTTGAAAGAGCACACATAATCCCCCTAGTTGGTATTTACCCAGATGATCAAAAATCATTTTACATCAAAGACATTTGCACCAGAATGTTTATTGCAGCCCAGTTCATAATTGCCAAGTCATGAAAGCAACCCAAATGCCCATCGACCCATGAATGGATTAACAAATTGTATATGTACACCGTGGAATACTATGCAGCCATAAAAAAGATGGAGGCTTCCCATTTTTATGTTTATCTGGATGGAGCTGGAACATATTCTTCTTAGTAAAGTATCTCAAGAATGGGACAAAAAGTATCCAATGTATTCAATACTACTATGAAATCAGTATGTAATCACCTATACATTCATAGGAATGGTAAAACATAACTGTAATCTGGAAAGAAGGAGGGAAGAGGAAAGAGAAGGAAAGGGAGGGGGCAGGCCGAGAGGAGGGGAGGGGGTCTTTGAAGGGATCCAACCTAATGTGCATAATGCAATCATACATTTCTATACTATTAAGATTAGAGTATGAATGTTTTTACCACAACAAATAAGTAAGCAAGGAGATGGTTTTGTTAATCAGTTAGATGTAAGCATTCCACATTGTATATCAAATTATCCCCATAAATGCATTAATGTACACAGTTATGATTTAATAAAGAATTAAAAAAATAAAGAAAGAGCACACATAGTCACTGGGAATCCCAAGATAAGTTCAGTAGAAACCCCTCCAGGCACCCCCTGGGTGGGATGGTGGCATCTGACACAGGGGCTAGAAATATAACCTAAAAGAGTCTAGTTCAGAATCAAACCATTCCTTCCCCATTTTGTCTATACTTATTCCTTTTTAAGATGGAGTTTTTCCCCTCCTGGTGAGTCTTTCTGTGTCAAGGGGGCTTTATTCTAAGACTCTTGGCCTCTCTATGCTCTGGGGAGGATGAACTCCCCTAAATACCGAGTTGTGTGGCAGGACCAGGCACGGCCCTGCAGCTTCCCTCTCTCATGCTTGGGATGGGCTGCTCCTGGGGTTCAGGACTCTACCTGGTCCTACACACTGTAAGCCTTTACCTGAGGAGCCCTGCTTCTGCCAATATGAAGTCGTTTTCCAAGTCCACAGTGGCCAACCAGTTTGCAAACCCATCTGGCTGTCACACTGAGCTGTATGCTCCAGTCTAGGGCTATTTTGGTATCCTTCTGTTTTACTGCCTGTCTCACTAATCAATTGATTTTAAACACAGATGGTGCATGAGGTGCTATTTCTCCAATCACTTTGAGCATTCTTGAATTCTCTGGACTCACCCAGGACAGGCTTTTAGGCCACAACCCAGAGTAGGAAGCTCGAATTAGTGATTCTCTTTCTACATTACTCCATCAAAAGGTGCTGGATCTTAGTTCTTACAGATGTTATCAGTTTTCTTTGATTCTTGGGACAAGTGTAGCTGGCAGAGACATTCCTTGACATGTAACCTCCCCAAGGCAGAGAAGCTGAGACTGAGAATCTGGGTTAGAAAGAGACTCAATCACTAGTCTATTCCTAGGCCCTCGTTGCCAGTGAGGGTACTTAGTGGGTGGTGTCCGTCTTCCCTGCTTAGTAGCTGTCAGACTGAAAGGCTTTGAGAGAGGGAGCAAGCCACCCTGAGATTTGGCCTTTTCTGACTGTTGGTGAAGCTCTTTAAGAGTCTCAGCAGCCTTGGGAAGGGCTCATCATGGCAAGGCAGGAGGCATTTATATGGGTTCTGCAAGAGGTATTTATACGGGCCCTTTTCAGCCCCTTGTCTATGGGAATCAGGCTTCATAAACCTACTTCCAGTGCTTACAAATGGCAAGGTGAGCCACAGAATCTCAGAAGGAAGGTCTGCTTATGGCTATACAGGTTGGGCTTTACCCAATGCCAAGGTGCACCATCACGGTTCAGGGTGAGGTCATTATAGATTTATGGAATTATTACAGTGATTTTTTAGCAAATGGTAATGAAACGTTTTGAGGAAGAGACATATTTCCTGAATTCTCACAGCTGTCATGTGGGCTAGCAACACAGATGCTTAAATGTGTTCAAGAGAGACTTGTCACTTTATAAATGGGAAACCTGAGGCCCATCATGGAGAAGGACTTCTGTCAAGTCTTGGATCTGGCTGGCACCAGAGACAGGACAAGAACATAGATCTTACTCAGATGCACTGCTTTTCCTCTATAGTGTGACTATGACATCCTCAGGAGGCCTGAAACTTCTCACTTCTTTTTTTTTTTTTTCTTTTTTTGAGAGAGAGTCTCAACTTGTCACCTGGATAGAGTACACGGCATCATAAGTCACAGCACCCTCGAACTTCTGGGTTCAAGCAGTCCTCCTGCCTCAGCCTCCTGAGTATTGGGACCACAGGTGACTGTCATCATGCTGGCTAATTTTTCTATTTCTTGTAGAGACAGGGTCTCACTATCGCCCAGGTTGGTCTCAGTCTCCTGGGCTCAAGCAATTCACTCACCTCAGCCTCCCAAAGTGCTGGGATTACAGGTGTGAGCCAGCAGACACCCAAAGTGCTAGGATGACAGGTATGAGCCACTGTGCCCAGCGTCCTTCTGGCAGGGCCTGGGATCTCATCTTACTTTCTTAATGCTCCCCCCACCCCGCCTTGCCGACACCACCAGCTGGCGCAACCTCTCCCACCCCCCTCCTTGGGCATCGGTCCCCTGTCACATCTGTACCTGTTGTGAACTCGGTGGTGGTGGAGTCACTCTCGTTGGTCCCTCGGACTGCGCTGACTGACACCCTGTAGCGGGCGCCTGGACGCAGAGCCTGCACCGAGTACTGGCTCAGTGGGGGCTGCAGCCGGAAGGTGGTCTTCCCGCCTTCCCCGCCCACCAGCCCGTATTTCAACAGAATGAAATCCACTTTGGCTCGAGGCGGTGTCCACTCCACAAAAGCCACAGTGTCGGAGACATCTCGAACCAGGATCTGTGTGGGCCCATCAATGACTGAATGAGAAGGAGCAAGTAGAACAAAAAATTTGGATGAGAATCAGCCTCCAGCAACAGCTCTCTCCTCTCCTCCTTACACTGGTCTGGCCTGTTAGAGAGGGTGGCTATTATTACCCCATTTTACAGATGGGGAAAATGAGATACAGGAAGAAATGTCTTTCCTAAGGACACCTCGTTTGGCAATAGGGAAACTGACACCAGAACTCAGTTCCCCTGAATCTTGGCCTAATTCTTCTTTTACCGGCCTACAGTTTTCAGGTGCCTGTATTTCCCAGTCTGTGCGGGGAAGGGCTCTTACTAACCTGAGAGAATCAGCCCATTTCTTTCTGGAGATAATGGGACAGAGCTTCTGGCGTTCTCAGCTCTCATCTTCTGTCAGCCCTGGGAACAAATCTAGGAGGTGACCATCCTGTCTAAGACTTCCAACATGGACGCAAAAAAGTCATTTTGAGTCCTCACAGGATGTGTCTGTGTAGCTATACCAACAACCCCATCCACTCCACTGCTCAGATCACATCGAACTCAACAGACATTCATGTCTGTGGACATCAAATACGCCTTCCAGGGAAACTCGCTCTTCTTGAATAAGAACTCTAGCTTTGGAACAGTTTTTTATGGGCCATTTTCCCCCCACCTGTTCTTGCATATTCCTGCAGAAGAAGGATGCTGCAGTCACAATAGGCCTTCAAGGGTCTCCTGCTTATGTCTCTCATAAGAGAGGCACTGTGTTTGAGGACAACACCTTGAAAGTTGGTTGGTTTCCTACAAGGCCCACCACCCATGCTTCCAGCACCTACTGGGGGTCCTGTTCCTACTGAATTAGGTGATGAGGGCAGTGAGGGAAGGCAGAGGGGAGTAGAAAAAGAAAAGGCTTAGTGAAGAGAAAAGAAAATGGTGTTCTCGGCTTCTTATGGGACATCTTCATGGCCAACGTGCCCTTCATTGACAATTATCTACTACTTGCCGAAAGAGTAGGTCTCACTTCAAGTTTACATTTAATATGTGGCTAAACTCCTCTGGCTGGAGCTGATTAATGTTAATATTAATATTCCTCAAGGATTTGCAATTGACGCCAGAAAGCCTGTCTCTCTAATTAGCCTACGTAGAGCCAGGGCTTTTGTGGCCCCTCCCTACCACATTGATACAGAAGTAGAAAGCATTTGATCTGGAGAAAGGGAGAGAAAGAGAGCGAGGAAGACAAAAATGAGTGATCATGTAGAGCTTCTAGAAAGATACAGAGAGTGACTGGATTTCTGACATTCCATTTTCTGATTCAAGTCTTTTATGAGGCCCAGATGCATTTCTGGTTCTGGGGTTCTCATGAGATACTTTACGACTTTCCAGGAACTTCTCTCTTTTGTTTCAGCTAGTTTTAGTAAGTTTCTCTTCCACCTTACCAGACAACTTTGACTTGTTTTCTTAGCCTGCCACACTGGCCTGCCTCCTGCTCTGTCTCCACAAATGCATGTCTCCCTTAGGACTGCGTGTACTAAAATAAAATCTTAAGTCCCCTCCCCTAGCAGCTGGACCTCCTCTAGGTCAAGGGGATCCCTAAAACTGAGTTGCTAGTCATGAGAAAAAAGACCAGACATGCTTCATCATGTCCCAGTCCCTTCTTAGAGATGTTCTCTGTGGCTCATTACCAGGCCTAAGGCTATGCAAGACATACCTGCAGGTCCTTAATATATACAACAAACCACTTGAGTCTGGGCATAAGCCCAGTACTTTGTCTCTGATAAAAAAGACACTTAACTCAAGCTTTTCTTTTCTCTGACTCCTGGTCTATTAGATAGAGTCTAACTCTTTCAGCCAACCGTCAGCTAAAAGAATCTTTAAACCCATCTATAACTTCTAAACCCTCTGCTTTAAGATGTTGCACCTTTTGGGGCCAAATATACCTTCCATGCATTGGTGTGACTTTTCAAGTAATTCCTGTCTCCCTGAAATGTATAAAGCCAAACTGTAATCCCGCCACAGCGAGTCCACTTTCTCAAGCCTTCCTGAGTGGGGCCCTGGGTCATGATCCTCAACTTTGGCTCAGAATAAACTTCTTTAAATCATTTTACATAGTATAGCTTCTTTTCCATTGACAACTGACTCAGGGCTGAGCTATGCCTCTTAATTTTTCATAGTTGGGCCTTTTCCTGGGCACCCTGTCTTCTCTCTGGGTCTAAGCCTAGTCCTTTCTCTATTAAGCAGTTTGGGATTTTGTTCTAGCACCATCTAAAATGAAAATCATCAGACATTTTTGGTGCCACCAGGTTTGGAGTTGAAATGATGTTCTGGTCTTTATATCTGTGATAGTAATATGATTTAACAGAACACATTCAGATGGCTTCTTTTCAGCATGCTGTACTTGGTGGCTTTAGATAACGTGAGCCTTGTACATTTAATTTAATTTAATTATGAAATAGAGGAAATGATCTCGTAGCTGTTGTATAAGCATAACATCTGAAAGATAGTCGCCACTCAGTAAATGGGTGTTGAGTAAATGAAATGAATGGAAGGTCTACTTTATTCATGAGAAAGAAGGGAAAGTATTTCAATGCCCTGGAGCTTTTTTGGGGAGAAAATAAAGCTATCAGGGAAACTCAAATGACCACATAAGGCTTTTGTCCTTCAACTCTTTAAATCCACAGAACCCTAGTCATAATGGATTGAACGTATTAGAATGCGATTATGTAGCACAGAGGGCTCTCACTGCAGGAGGTCTTGTAATTTGCATTCACAAAATGGCCTGCCTGAAAGAAGCCAGTCTGCGTCCTGATGAGGGCATGGAGCTTCGCAGTAGGGGGTTGGTGTAGGTCAGACCTTAGCAGAAGGAAATAATTAAACAATCGTTTCCTAAAAACAGCAGACAGGACTGGGAGCCAGCCAGCGTCTTTTCCGTAGCCACCTTGGCTCCTGCCCTGTGGTTGGCCACTTGGTAGCAATGTTCCATTCCAATCACGAAGGCATCAGCTTACTTTCAACTCAGGCCCTCATTTCTAAACAAACACAAGTCCTACTCAAAAACTGAAGTGGAATAAATGTTTTTCCATTTCCTCATGACTCTGTATGTGATGCCAAAATAATTAAGAATTGTTTTTTTCTTAATTGGAAAAAACTCTGCCTAGCTTTACCACAGATCTCTAGATCTGAAACTTAATTTTAATCTTAAGGAACTTCCAAACCCCTACCCACCCCCACCCCCCAAAAAAAACCCTGTAAATTTTATAAAAATGCGGATTGTATAAAAATTTGTATTACCTAAGGCAAAGTAAATACTCTTACCAGGGAGATAGGAATTATTCTAAATACTCTTAGTACCTTAGGAGAAAAATATTCCTCAACTGTGATGTTCTCTTTCCTCTTAAGTACCATTTTCTCCTTCGAGCTTTTGTCTTCTACTAATGCTTTCTTCATATCAAATCACAGGAGTGACTTGGACACCCTGAAATGTTCTATATCAGAAGCAGAGAATTCTGAACTGTCTTTGGGCTCCGAATAGGATTGCCCAAAGGAGAGTGCCTTGACGGGCTGAGTACTTTGAGCCAAAGGGAATTGAAAGGGCCTCAGAAGCAGCCTTGGAAGCAAGGTCTCTCTGACCTTCTCCTGTCCTCCTGTTTCCTCTGTCTCTTGCTCTTCTTGAAGAAATCCATAGAAATCAGAACTACTCTTCCCCAAGCCAGGTCGTAGAAAGTAGAGCTCCTCTCCTCCAGTACAAGCCAGGAAACTCAGATCACTCTCTTTCTTCTCCCTTGAAGACCCTCATTGAAGCAGGGCCCTGCCCCATTAGGGAGGCCAAGAACGAACACGACACAGAGAGGTCAAGTGGGATCTGGACATACTGGCCTGGTTTCCCCACTCAGCCTATCACCATTAGATCTTAGCCTTTTGTCCAATCACATTTCTACTCCAAATGTCCTTCCTCATCAAACCTAAGCATAAAAATAGTTTTCCCAGGGTCTGTAGGTTCCCATGTTATGTAAAACTTTACTATGCTTTCTCTTCACCTGTCTTTTGTTATGGGGATGTTGGTTGCGGCCCTTATGATGGGTGGGCCTCCTACATTATCAAATGTCAGCTCTTCAGATTCCAGCACACCTTTGGGAACAGCTGTGGGAAAGCTCTGACCACTGGCCTTCTAGAGTGATTCCTACATAGCTTTTAGGAATTTTAGATTTTATGGCTATGGGGTTTCTTTTAAAATATACATACTATTTGGATCAGATCAGTGGTTTGAAAGCCTTTTTATGGAATGAATTTTTTTTTTTTTTTTGGTAAAGAACCAAATTTGAAATGGGTGTACAAAACATAAAACAGATCAAAGCAGAACTGCCCTGGTTGGAGGCATGAAAGAGGGAGGCCTGGCTCTCCCTTGGTCCCAGCCTTGAGGCACTGCCATGAAACCCCAGCGCAAATGCCATAATAGTTTTATACCCATGTTTTCTAGAATGAGTATGAATCTTAGCCCCTGATGCTGTTTAGTTTGGATCCAAGTAGCAAAGTATGAGTCACTAATCTTTTAATGTGGTCTCATTAGGTAGGGTTGTGCTTCCCTTTTCTGGCCAACTCAGCCTTTTGTCCTGGACTTTAAGACTGGCTTTCTGGGGTGTCAATTTCTGTTTATAAAAAATAAAGCTATACTTATATCTACCTATCTCAATTTCTATTACTGACAGGGAGAGTTGATTAACTTCGGAGTTTTAGCTTGCCCATCAATGAAATGAGAACAAAAAGGACACCTGATGCTATTTATAGCTTTTGAGACATTCTGGGGGAGGATACACACATATGCATCTCAATTGCTGATTTACAGCACTGAAGCTGAACATCCTTTGTTAGCTAAGGAAATAATAAGGCAAATGTGACACAATTAATGAACCAATCCTGGAAATAATGATTTTGAATGAATGAACTATGGTGTGAAATAATGATACACTTAATTTGTCACCTTATGCAGTGACCCAACCTGTCCCTATTAGTTTTGAATGACTTGTTTGCTGCTGTTTCCATGTCTAGGTATGTTCTCTAGGTGTGTATATCCGTATCAGATATCGAGCACTTACTCTCATCCGTGTGGTGCTAATCATTTTGTGTGCTTTACCTCATTTAATCTGCACATTAATAAGGTATTGTTGCTCATCTTTGTAAATGCACTGAGGTTTGGGAGCGTTTTGAGGATTTTAACCAAATATCACACTAGGTAAGAGTGAGCCAGCTCTTACTGGTTCCAAAGCTCCTACGGCCTGACAAATGAGGTTTCTTACTGAGTAAGACCAGGAGAAATATACTATAAATCTTAACAAAGAATTTTCTCCATACAATACTCTCCCGGATGTCTGTACTTGCAAGGATGAGCAAGAAGGAAGATGACTAGCTAAGCATCTAGTAAAGTAGCTCCATCTCCAACTGCCACCAGCATCTCAGCTCTAGGAGAAGCCTAGCACCTTTTTTGTCTCTCCACTTCTTGGGCAGCTCTATAGAGTTCTTTGCCCCATATGACAGAAAGGGTTGCCATACAGAGAAGGGTGAGAAAGGTTGAGAACACTCACCAGTGGAGACACTGGCTGAGGTGGGGGGGCTCCGGGCCTGTTCTTTCAGAGCCACCACGTTGACAATGTACTCCTCCCCAGGCTTCAGTCCTGTCTGGTTAAAGGACGTGACATCACTGGGCACCTGAGCGATCACTCCACCTTCATTGTTCTGGAGAATGGGGAAAAGGAAGAAAGCAAAAGAGAAAAATTACTGGGAGAGAAATATGATAAGAGAAAGATAAAGGTGTGAACTATGAATTAAAAATAGGGGCCACATTTATTTCTTCCATGCTGACAGCTGAGAGTCTGGGGACACAAACAACTTCTTAAAGTCTCAATAAGGATGCCATCCTTCTAGTCTAGGAGGATTTGGCAGATGGAGAATCAATTTTTGAGAACATTTCTTTGGCCTCTCCTGAGTTTGCTGATTTTGCCAATAAAAGTTAGTCATGAGGTGATGCAGACTGGCTTTTGCCAAAGAGTAAATGTTAACATCCATCCAAGTTTTTTGGCATTTATTATAATGAGCATGCTCTTGGCTATTTAGAAGAGTAGAATCGTGTGTGTTTGTGTGTAAACATCCTCACAATGTAACATTCCCAGATTTTTTTTTTAAATGAATCAGAGCCATTATTTTGCTATATCTGGAGTTTCTCATGGTGTTGCATTGGGTGCAGATCTGTCAATACCTTATTTCCCCTTCACTTGGAAGAATTAGGATTCAGTGACACATGAATCATGTGCCCACGCAATTGTCTGCCATACCAACTATTGAGTACAAAAAGAAAAAAGAAACTAAACATGGAACAAAGAATAATACAAAGAAGAAAGAAAGGAAGGAGATAAATTAGTGGAAGAGAAAATGAAAAAGGGAAATTTAATATTGGGTGAAGGATTTAACATTTATTATCTATCTTTTTATCTATGATCTATCTAATAGATCTATGTTCTATTTTATATGAATGTCCCTGGTAAAGGAGGAGACAAAGGGCTATTTTAATGGCATTGTCCTTCTCCCTACTCTTTGATGTCTATTTATGTCACCAAGAGTGTCCTATATGTAATTTACATCAGTGTGATAAATGCCACCCAGTGGCCTCAACCTACAGATCGCAACATGGGTCCATGCATTTGGCTTGGCACGCCCTGGCCAGTCCTCTCTTAAGAGTTTTACATATTAGATGTAAAACAGGAGAATGTGTCATAATTTTTTCAGCCTGAGCAGCAAGGTGACATGATTGTCTCTTCCCTGTTATGAACTCAATTGTCTGCCATACTTTATTGGCCTTTTTAGCTCAAGTAAGATATATAAGAAAATATTTGTATAGAATGTCCATTCAGATGTATTTATCTTGCCATGATATTATACTACTATATCCATACCAGAGAATGGGGGCATCCAGGTTTAGTGGACAGAGCCCTGGCGTAGGAGCTAGAGATCTAGATATTTATTGTAAGGTTGTCACCAAGTAACTGTATGATGCTATTTAAGTTTAGTCTTTATAAACTAAACTATATGCGAAAGGAGGGACCATATGCTGTGAACTTGAAGATCTTTTGTAACTCTAACAGTCCAGGCCTCTAAAAATTTTGAAGTAAAAAAAAATGGCAAAATCAGTCTTGTTAGCCAAAAATGTGTCATTTGTCATTAAGTCTGATGAATGACTGGAAAAATGCTCTTTGATGTTGAAGGGTGAAGACAGAGGGAAGGAGTATGATTGCATTTCATATCTCCATGAGTGGTATAGTTAGGGAGGACATCAGTTGGGTCAGCAAATTCTGAAAAACTGGAGCCAGTCTCTAGAAACTTGGAAAGGTTGGTTTTAAGTTTAATAAAATAAAACACTGCTTTAAAGAATAGAAATGAATCTTGGGATACTTTTAAACTCATAGACTAATAATTTAAGGAAAACTTGACTTAATTAATAGGTTACAAATTCATCATGAATAATTCAGGAAAGTCATGAAGTTTTAGTGTTCTTTATCTAATCTTTAGAGATTGAAGTCATGCAAGCTGGCTTTTATTTTTGTTTGGGTGCATCTGTCTATACAGAATGAAGTTTTGGGTTGACTTTGTGACTGATTCAGGTTGGCTTTTCTTCTGTCCTAAAGAGAAGACAGAAGAAAACTTACTAAAATCATAGACCACCAAACTCCGGAGCTGTCTCAACAGAGAGCTGGAGCTGGTGGCCGCTTCCTGCATCCTCCTGTTACCTAAGGCCAAGGTGCTGCACTCAGGGTTAGTCAGTCCTTACCACGTCTTTGCGAAAGAAATGTTCTAAGGGCCCGATGACCACAAAATGCCCTTTTGTGCATTTAAGGACATGGAAAGTGATGTTGGGTAGTGCCTTCCTTCTGCTACTGATTCCAAGTTGAAGGCACACATACTCCAGAGGGGGCTAGATAGCAGTCTAACAGGTGAGTGTTACCTTGGGGATGAAGCTGATCTCCCACCCATCGAAGGGAAATGAGAAGGGCTCCCACTGCATTTCCACGGTGGTCTCTGTGATCATCTTGAATTGTAGCCCTTGAGGAGTGGGGAGATCTGGAACACAGCAATGTAGGTGTCACAGCTGCCCCTCAGGACGGAGAGCATTGCCTGGTGCTTTGTGTCAGTAAACTCCCTCCATATCATGGGTGTGGTGGCGTCTGGTGGACAATCCCAATCTTACTGCAGACACAGTGAGTCCCAGGGGCAGGTGGCTCACTTCATCGTGTCCTGGTGCTCGGTGTTGGTGGAATCCATGAGCAGACTTAAAACACGTTCTATATTCTATATAAATCATTTTTTATGCTTTTTATTACATCATATGTTAATGTTAAAATGCCAGAGTAACTTCCTTTACTAATGTCGTAAACGTTGACATTTAATTGATAATATAATGCCTTTTCTGGAGAACTTGAACACTATCTTTTGGTGCTTTACAGGATTCCTGGGAGGCAATATCATGGCTAATATCGGTGTTCTCATTTTTCACACAGGAAAAAGGAGGCACAGAAAAAGTTGGCTGGAGATGCAGAGAAAGCCAATTTCAGAATAAATACTAGCATGCTTTTCTCGTGTGCATTCAGAGTATTTTGCTCAGCTCAAATCACTAAATCTAGGATGGCCTGAAGCTTACATTTCACGTGCACAAGCAAAACGAGGGCTCCCACAAAGGACTGTTGCAGGTACGGGGAGGTTTGCTCTTGTTACACTTGCTCCTTCTTTTCTCCAGCTGTCCCTTCATTATTTTCCCCTTCTCTTCCTCACTCCCTTTTGCCTCACTTATTTTTTCTTTTCTCTTCCTGTCCTAATCTCTTTCTTTTCCTCTCCCCACTCCCCCCCCCCACCAGCCACACAGACACATACATACACATGCACAAGTTTAGTGAGGTGGAAGTGTGCTCGTCCTAATGGAGTTCCAATTACCAGCCCAAATATATGACAGCGTGACTTTTCTCAGTTCTCCAGGGAGCCTGCTCCTGCTTTAGATTTGTCTCTCATGGGCTATTCCAGTTGGAAAAATGACAGATTCTCATCCCTCCTGTTTGGAAGCGTCCTCGCGCTTCTTGGTTGGAAGATAGGACTGATTGCAAACCCACCTGAAGCCAGGTCAGGAGGTTTACATGATTTTGTCCTTGTCACCTAGGAGCTCACCAGAGGGGATGCCCTGAATTGGCATAATAAACACTATAGGAGATAGAAACCTCATCACTGCACGTGCGTGTGGATCAGAGAGAGCGGGCTTGGGAGTCAGGCCAGACACTGAGTGGTGACTCATCCTGGAGCAAGGTGGGGAAAGCAGCAGATGGTGACTGGCCTTTCTACAGAATCATTACATGTATTTAAATCCAGTTCTCAGGCACCAGAGGATTTTTTTTTTTCAAAGAAAGGTCAAATACAGACAGAAATAATTATAGGCATATTAACAGAGTCAACATTTATACAGGAGTCCAATATTATAACACACTTCCGTCACCTGAGAAGCAAAGGGACAAGATAACTTCTTAAATCCTTGCCTGCCTGTCTCTCTCCTTGCATCCTTGAAAGCTCGGTTCAGTCCTTGAGCTTCCGCGAAGCCTTCAAGGCCAACTTTTCCTGCTTGACCTTCTCCTTTTCTGAACTTGCTTGGCATCTGTCACCAAACACCATCTTGCCACTTGAGACTTACATGAAATGGGCTCAATTCTCTCACCCCTTTATCTGGTAACAAGGCCCATTTACTGACCGAGGGACTTTCTGAATTTTAAAGGGCTTGTGTTCTCATGGTCATGTCTTGGTCCACTTCCTTGTCACTGCTAACATCTCTGTATCACTCAGACCTCATCTTTTTCAAATGTTCTCTTTTCCCAGAATTTAATCAGATACAGCCCCTTGTCCTTGATATCCCCCAGAGGCTTTCAGGTGAGGCACACAGGCATTTGTGTGCATTCGGGTTTTGTAGTAAACTTGGAGGATGGAAATTTCTCTTGCATAAGTTCCTCTGCTTGGTTTTTGAAGTTCTAAAGTAACACAGACTTAACTGTAACAATTCAAGAATTCAGAGGTGACTAAAGAAAAAAAAACTTTTTCTCTCTCCTTCTTATTCCATTCTTTGATGTAGTCAGCATTAGTGAATGGCATGTGATCGTTCCTATTTTTCTGTGCTTAAACATATACAAAATGTGGATGTATGCCCATAGAAGTTTCCTGTTATTAAAAAAAGAAAAAGTATTCATTTTTATGGAGAGCAGTTTTAGCTTGCTCTCTCCCATTCCTCCCCTCGAATCTTTCTAGATTATGTCCTAGAGCTTCAAGTTTTATAGCTGAAATGAATTATCGAGATATTTTGCTGAATAAAAGAGCATGGAAAAAATTTTGCCAGTTCTCCAGAAGTGGATGTTGTCAGCTGTAGTTTTAAATAAGACTTTTTTCCCACTCTGCTATACACTTACCATCTGTAACATACCATTTAACTCTTGCTTATTATGTGGTCTATTTTATATCTCCTGGTTTTAAGTCCTTAACTAGATTTGGAGTCTGCATAAGTCTCATATGTTGCCTGACTTCTAACCAGAGTCTAACATATTACTAGTCAGTACTCCATAATGAAAGTACTTTTTGTCCTTCTGGTTGTATAATTTACAAATGGTGTCTGAATTTGGAAACTCTTAATCAGAAATGCCTTTTACATGTTGTACCTTTTCTAAGGGTGTCGTGTCTGTAGCCCTTCCCTCAAGAACAATGATTATTCCAGGCATCCCTGAAGAATTCAGAAAAGACACTGCCACCATGAATGCCCATGATCTCATGTAGGAGAAAAGAAAAATGAAGCAGGACGGGGGAATGGTACGTACGGGTGGCCACCTTGGCAGTGATGGGAAGGCTGGGGATGTTGCTAATGACAGCGTAGACGCTGATGTTGTAGGTGAGACCTGGCTCCAGTTCCGTGATGGTGACACCACTCCAATCTCCAGGCACCCGCTGCTGGAGCTGGAGGCCCCCCAGGGCCATCGGCTGGTAAGAGATCACATATTCCGTCACTGCCATCGGCCCGTCCCATTCCAGCTCAACGGACCTGTCGCTGATACCAGCCACTCGCAAGTCCTCTGGAGGGGCAACTACCGGGAGGCAATACACAGACAGCATGAGCTCAGGGGATTGCCTTTCTCATGCTGGACTCAACTTTCTTCCTCACATCTCATCCCCATGCCATGTCTATATATTCCACTGGCCTCAATGGCTTTGAGTGATTTCTAACTTCCTTTGTGGACAGGGTCCTGTCTTTTCTGTGCTTAGCATCCCAATCTCCATAAGGCCATGAGCTATTCCTGCACTGGAGCTAGTGCCTACTTGCTTGTGCAAGCTTATTGTTAAATTTTCAGAAAATTTGCGAGACTATTGTTAAATATAGCCATTGATAAAAATTAGATTTTATAAACTTATAATTAAGCACATTATATGCAAAACAAAGGTAATAAATGCTCAAAACTTATCAATCTCAAATCATTTCACTACATTTTACCATCATCTAAGTTAGTTCACAAGCGTTGTATCTCTCTAGTGGAAATAACATATAATTGTGTTCTACTCCACATCTGTTCCCAACTCTGTTAGTGACATCATGGTGATAGTTTGAAATTGACCATGGAGAGAGTATTTACACCATGGAAACTGGCAAATGATACAAATCAGGTCTTTTAAGTTTTTATTCCTTTATAAAGCCAGTTGTTAAATATTTAACAGCAAACCACCAGTTAAAATTTTTGGTGGTTTAATAATTACTTTCATCTCATTACTCCAGGAGCCAGCATCTGATTTGGTGGGTAAAAATAGACTCATTCCTGGTATCTTAAAAAATATAAGAAGCAAAAATAGTAAATTATGGACACCATGGCCTGATGAAAACATTCAATGGTGCTTTATTGCAGCATTTTCCTTTTTAAAAAGAGACCATTTATTTTGCTTTTGAAAGAAATAGAACTTGTGTTAAACTAATTTTCATTACTCTTGACTTTAGAGATGATGGTAAAGAAACATTCTTTCCTTTTTTTTTAATGAAATATTCTTGAGGACTTTTCTCTCTTTTTATACTTCTCAAATGGTACTCAAAGAGTTGCCAAAGGTTAAAACACATTGAAATAGCCTTTTTGTGTGTGGTTTATTTGGGAAATGACGATTCACTAGTAGTGTAGGCACTAACTGATTAAACTTTTAAGTCTATTTAGAGGCTAACATCAGTGTGGCTATAAATGTACCTGCCCATAGGTTAAATCAAAGATCAGACCAATATTTAGATGGTCATAATTAACTTAAAAATTTATATGTAGTGGGGCTCTGATTAGTCTGAGAGATTTTGCTGGTTTTGAATTTCTCCTCTGGGTAATCTCACCCTTTCACCTTCACCAGCCAGTAGGTCTAGGCCGTGGCTTTTCACAGGACTGTGTGCGTGGAAAGTGCCTGCCTCCTGTGCTCGCAGGTATATCCTAAAATCCTCAGGAAAAGCAGATATGAGAAGTCCTTTACAAGAGCTCAGACTCTTGGCAGAGAAATTGCCAGTTATGTATTTGTAATGTTGAACATTTGTTTTGATTGCTTTCCTCCCAAACTCTTCATTTAATAAAACAGCCTAGAAAGTGGAGCTTCCTCTGATTGACGGTAGCAAATGATCAAAATAAAAAATAAAAAAAAATTATTTTTCAATTCATGAAACTAAAGAAGTGAAAATGAAATTTAAATAAACTTTCAAATGAAATTTAACTTTCAAGTGATATTTGTATAAACTAGCATCATTTATAATTCTGATATTAGAGCTTTAGACTGCACTGAGGACTTTGTCACACCCTGTATGATACACACAGAATGACTCCTGGACCAAGGAAAGAATTGTTGATATAGAGAATCCATCAGGATTTGCATGATTATATTGATCATTTATTATACCCTAGGCATAATGCTCACCACTCTTACACGGATTATCTTACTTCATCCCCACACTGACACTATGGGATAGGTATCATTATTATTTCTATTTTGCAAATGAGGAAATTGGGTCACACAGTCATCAAACATAAAAGCTAAGATTTGAACCCAAGCAGAATGACTGTAGAACCTCTTTGCCAATATACAATAGCATTTCACATTTGTATAGTACTTCCTAGTCTATAAAACATGTTCAGACATATCGTCTAACTAGAATTTTTTTTAATACTTTAATTGAAGTCCTATGAAATAATTTGGCTAGAAATAATTATCCCAACCTGAGGAAACTGAGGCCCAGGTTCAAGGATGTGCCATAAATCCCACAGAGCTAGGTCATAGCAGAATTGATTCTTAAACCCAGATCTTCTACATTTACAGTTCTTTGCCCTACAATTTGTAGGTCAGGTTCTATATTATACCAGATGCTTCCTTTTATTAATCCACATCCCCCCAAAGTAAACTATATTAGGAATAATTCAGATAATCTTACAGGACGTGATCTCCAGACTAGTGCTTGTCCTAGAGTTAAGAAAACTATTTTTGTAAAAAGAGCTTCTAGTTCTTGTTTCTTGTGATTCAGCACCCTGATCACAAGTTTCCTATGCAGGACTTTTCATGTCATAATGACAGAAATGGACATTCCAAGTTTCAAGTCACCAACAACCCTTAGGGCATTTGTAACATGTCAGAGTATTACTTTTTGGTTCCTTCTTCCAGAAATAAAACTAATAATGTCAAGGGAGAATGATCTAAGAAGAGAATTTTTAAAGCAAAAAAGGAGGTGCAAGAGAATTTGTTACTCTGGCAACCAAACTTGAAACCTGAGCCTGGTGACAAACACCAAGAAGGCCATTGGTGTCATCAAGGTGGAACTAGTCTTGTAAGTAGTGGCTCTGTGGAAGAGACCACCGCCACTTGCCCTATGATCTAGCAGTAGCTCAAATGTTCATTGAATGCCAGTAATCCTTACAACATGAAATGACCTTCAACTACAAAGCAAACTATAAAAGAGCCTTATGCCTCAACTCCATTTGTTTATGGTGGGTGCAAAAAAACTTATTCTTTACTGAAAATAGGTCTTACTAAGGCTGACTTCCTTTGGGGTTCCAATTTGGAAAGTTGAGGAAGAACAGGCTGTTGAAAAAAAAAACCCAAAACTGTGGCTTGAAACTTGAGGTTGCTTATCTGCAAAGATGCCATGCTCTTTCCTTTTTAGATCTTGCATACATTTTGTACTTATGTGGTGAGAGCAGTTGGAATTGGTTCCTTGATGTGTCTTGCTCCAAAGAGCAAGGAGTTTCGGGTGCCAAAGTTTGGGCTGGCTGGCATCCTGACAGAGGCAGAGGCTGACATTGATGGATCTCCACAGGTCTGACTGAGGTCCAGAGAACAGCTTTCTGGACTCTACTCTGATGGTTCTTTCATCCTGTTGACTCACGGGGAGTTCTGGACAGCTCCTCAGTCAGCCCCTACACTAACCGCCAGCTCTGGGGACAGGCATGGACAAAAGGTTGAATGTGCTTCTCCATCTCACCTGAAAAACCTCATATTTTATCATTTGACAGGATTCAGCTTTCATTTCAAAAGGCTACTTCTTTGTGTATGTGGCTTTAGAATTTTTATTTTTCAATTCTGTTCTATTTAGCATCTCAGAGAGGATGACATAGTGCTAGAAGTTGGTAGGAGATCAGGGTTCTCTTTCTTACTCTGCCATTAATTAGTTGCCTGGCTCTAAGAAAATCTCTCTCTCTGGACTGCTGCTTTTTAAATCTATAAAATGAGAAGCAGCCTGGAGTAGCTTCTTTTAAGGCCTGTTTCAAGTGCTCATATTCATGATTTTTTTTGTCTTATTATCTCTATATGGGCAGAGAATGGAGGCAGAAAGCTTGAGATTTTGTCCCATAGCACACTGTGAGCACAGATCAAGGCTGGGAGTCAAATGTAGTGGCCTTAGCAACACTATTCAATTGCATTTGAGCGCTGGAGACGTAGGGGGCCTCAGAATGAAATCCACACACTGAGCAGCTATTTTCTATGCCCTGGCCAAAGAGAAGAGAATGTCCTAAGGAAGTATATTTTGTGGCTTTCCATGCTTTCACCTTCCTAACCCTTCTCTCTCCTCTCCACACTCCTGTAGGCAGTGGAAATAGTCATGCTGTAATGCATGCACCTGGTGAGAAATGTCAAACGGTGGATAAATAGCCCCTTCTCCTACAGCCTTTTCATAAAGAGCAAGCAAAGTAGCACTTTAGATAATGACCTAGATACTTCTCTGGGAGAGACCTGTGGCATCTGGTTTAAAAGACAGGCCTTAAGAACAGACCTCCTGCAGTGAATGGTGGCTCCAGGGTTGCCATAGAAACAGATGGAGATTATGCAACTGTCCTTCCTCCCATGCTTTGGGAATCTGTAAAGTAATCTATCTGGGCCTACGGATGTTTTCCTTAAGCAACAGAAAGGTAACATGTCAGAGGTAATATGTTCTTATGGTTTGGACTCAACCCAGCTGCAGATGTGCTGGTGGCTGTTGAGTCTTCCCTGTGGTATCCAGAAGGGTTTATCTCCAGTTCAGTTTGGACTCTGGATCAGATCAAGATTTTATTTGCAAATGGACCCATCACTGTAGAAAATCAAGGTCAAGAACATGTCTGGTTTATCTAGGCCAACAAAGGTCTACTGAGAAGCATGTGTATGATAGAACAGCTTTCACAGAGCAATGGCCCAAATAGAACCTTAGTATCCTCCAGGGGGGATCTAGAGCCATGTGTCAGCCTGCTTCCCAGAAACTGCCTAGTGACTTTGCATTCAGAAACAAGCTTTAGCTTGATTTTCCTTTAGGGATGATTGGTATTGTGACTATCCATATTATTTGAAAGATATTTCAATTCAGTAAACAAAATTGTAGCCTAGGTCAGGCACAGTGATTCTTTCCAGTAATCCTAGCACTCTGGGAGGCCAAGGTGGGAGGATCACTTGAGCTCAGTTGTTCAAGACCAGCCTGAACAAGAGCGAGACCCTGTCTTTACTAAAAATAGAAAAAGTAGCCAGGCATAATGGTTGGCGTCATGGTGGGTACCTGTAGTCTTGGCTATTTGAGAAGCTGAGGCACCACGGCACTCTACCCAAGGCAAAAAAGTGAGCCTCTGCCTCAAAAATAAAAAAGAAAAAACAAAACAAAGCAAAAACAAAATTGGGAACCTAAAGCAAATAATTGAATATGGGAAAAAAATAAAAAATGTGAAAATATTTTTTTTCCTAAGCCCACACATTATCATTGTTTTTCTTTTCATTATTGCCATTGAACCTATTTCAACATATTTAAGTTGAAGTCACATGTGCAGGAATGAGGCATCCACCATCCAGGTAGGGCTCGCTGATGATGCTGAGCAGCAGAAGGCTGGTGACACTGGGTTCCCAGGGTTTCTCCCTTGAACTGATGTCAGATGCTTGGTCAAAATATTCCCAGAATTGCTCAATTAGGTTTAAAAATGTTTGATCGATTGTTGCTTTTTTTTTTTTTTTTACTTTAATCTTCTCAGTGGGTTCTCTGAACCCTAAATAGAAAGATTAATTACTTAATATGTACTCCTTAAACTACAAACAAATATATGAGCAAAGTCACTGATTTAGTCAAAAGAGGATGAGTGAAATAATGAAAATAATCTGATTTGGGTAAAAAAAAAGAAAAGAATGAGCACCAATGAGACACTGGGTATTTTTCTCACTGATTAGATTTAGATCTCCATTTTAGGACCTCACTTTTCTATCCGTTTCCACTACATATGGGGTTGGTTCCAATTTGCTATATAGTCATCTGGAACAAAGTAAGTCATATCCTATTAGCATGCTGTACTAATTGTTAGAATGTTAGTTGTTGCTCAATGCTTTAGTATTTTCTTCCTGTTTACTCAATTCCTTGCTGACAAATATTTTTCTCCATGTGGACGTCCTGGATCATTTCCTAAATTATAATAACACCTTACAGCCAGTAAGGTGTTATTATACCCAAGATCATTAGACAGCCCCACAGCCTAACTACCATCTCTTGCAGTAGCATTGTATTAAACTTAATTAAAGTTTCCCCTGGAATATGGCAACAGGTGAGGGTGATAGCTTTGAGCAGGTGGAACTCCTGGGATCCCTCTGAGTTAGAGAAGGGCCTTGCCTAAGGTGGTCCCATGACCTCAGTCTCCGCCCTTCCCCACGTCAAGGACATTAGCGTGTTGTCATCGTTGTCACCATTGTTCCAGTCCTAGAGGTAATAATCTAGCTCTCAACCTGAACTTAATCTTTTCTGATTTCTGCTCTTTATCACTTGTGATCAGTCTCATCAATTATTATTGACTCAGGAAATCAACTCTCTTGGAAAGCAAATGAGTACCACCTACTTGGGAATTATTTTGCCTCCCATTCCTCTTCCCCAGCTACCTGGAGGTGTTAGGTTGCTGGACCACCCTTGCCAAATGCCCCGCAGAGTTCCTACCTGCTGAACAGTCAGGGCCCTGGTAGCCCTCTTCGCAGATGCAGAGTCCCTCCTCACAGTGTCCTCGCCCGCTGCAGGCATTCAGACACCGCCGCTGGCCGCAGTCCTCACCAGCATATCCCTCCTGGCATAAACAGGTGCCATTGGAGCATGTCCCCTTCCCCGAACAGTCCCCAGGGCACCTCAGCTCCCTGCAGTCCTCGCCAGTGTAGGGCTCTTCACAGACACACTCCCCGTCCACGCAGAGTCCCCGGGAGCTGCAGTCGGTGGGGCACCGGAGTTCGGAGCAGTCATCCCCGCTGTATTCACTGTCACAGATGCACTGGCCGTCCACACACACGCCCCGGCTGGAGCAACCCAGTGGGCAGTAGGGTTCTGAGCAGTTCTTGCCAAACCAGCCTTCATTGCAGATGCAGCCACAGGACTCGAGGCTAAAGTTGCCATGGCCACTGCAGTGAGGGATATAGTCCAGTTGTCCTGGAATGGTCAAGGAGAAGGTCAAAGGGCAACAACGTCACTTGTCAGCGGTGCTGGGGTGGAGTGGGAAGAGACCTCTACTTATCCTTTAGCAGATTTGTGTCACTGAGAGTTAAGCTCAACAGTATTTGATAAGTATTTAGCTTTATAAATATTTTCACCTAATGTAGGCTATCTGTGCCTGGCACAGTTCTGGGGACAAAGATGAATGAAATCTGGCCCCTTGTCCTCCAGGAGCTTATCTCCAGGTATCTTGGGTTGGGTTCCCTAGAAGTAGACTTCAGGTGAAGATTCACGTAAGAGTGACTTATTGGAAGATATTCCCAGGAAAAAGTCATAGAGAAGAGGGGATAATCAGGAAGGGAAAGCCCTCAAGCCCAGGTGCATCATCAGCAAAGTCCCAGGGGAAACAACTCGGGTTCAATCCAGCAGGGTGCCCTTGAAACAATGCAGGTCACATCTCATCGTGGGTCAAGGGTGGTCCCTGGGGGCATGTGAAATCCCAGGCCACTTATTCTGTCTTTGGGCAGAATGAGAAGGTTCCAGGCCTTTGACAAAGACACTGAGGTGCTGGCTGTGGGGACTGAGGGCACCCAAGGGGATGTAGGCTGAGCACTGAGTTGACTATGCAGAAGAAGTTTGTATGGGGTTCAAACCTGTCCTTCCTCCCTGCCATTCAACCAACCCTGCTCATTCAGTAAAACTCACTGCCAGGGTTACTTCAAAGGCTTCCCAGAACCTTGTTCTCACTTAGGTACTGTTTGCTATGACCCCCTTCAAGGTTATCTCTGTCCCAGCCTTTATTTTGGTATAACTATAGTGGTTAATTTATTTGTCTAGCACAAATCAGGTAAACTTGTTAAACAAACACCAGGTGAGTACCTGCTCAGCAGCCTTTTCTGCATATGACCTAAGCATGTGAAGTCCATTAAGTTACATCCTTGTTTAATTCTACCACATACATGTAATCCCTACAACTCGAAAATATACCATGCTAAGATTGCTTAGCGTGACTCTTCCTTGAAGATTTTTCCCACACCTGTGAGGGATCCTGGTGGAAGGTGGTAAAAGGTCCACTCGTAGAAGCCACCCAGCTTCCTGAGCACCAGAATGCACATCTCTGGAAACCTAGGACTTCCCTCTATTCCCCAGACCCATGGGAAAGATGAACCAACCTGCCGGTGCTCACTGAAAAAAAGAGGACTGAACAACTGGGCTTGCTCTTCTATTCTTCAGATAGTTTATTTATAGTGTTGATTATGGGGGAGGAGGAGGTGAAAAAAACTCTTGAAATATTTGGCTGCTCAGAGTGCTCCTAATCTTGCTGTGTCTCAGGGGGAACGTTTCTAGCATCCCTCCTGGAGCTACGGGTCATCCCCCCTCTGCTAACATTTCACTCTCGCCCCCTCCTGCTTTCATGGAGTGAAAGCCTGGGGATCACGGACCCTATAAGGTGAGTGCTTAAACCACAGACGATAAGACAAATGCTTCTTCTCATTAAAGACCTGAATTGCCTGAGTCTAAGGTACCTTTAGGGAGATCAACACTGGGTCCAAAGCGGATAGACCCAATTCCTGCTCCCTGTGGGCCAGCTGATAACAGCTGTTGCTTGGATGATTCTGCCTGGAAGTGAGGCGCCCATCTGGAACAGGTGCTTCTGAGTTTCATTATTCTTCATGCTCTAGTCTAGCTCCACATGTAGAAGGAGAAAAGAAGGCATAGGCTTAGAACTTGCCTAGGCCATACGCTAGGAAGTACCAGAGCCAGGATTCCAATTTGGGAAGTCTGGCTCTGAGAGGTAAAGATAGTAACTCATGAGGGATACTAGTTAGAAAGTGGGCAAGGCTAGGCGTGAATCCCCTGAGCATTCAGCCTTTGGGAGGGTGGACAAGTGCTCTGTGTGTTGTGTGTGATGGCATGTGTGCACGAGAGAGTGTGTACGTGTGCACATGCATTTGTGGGTTCGTGGAGGAGGCAGGAGAAAAACTTCCATCTTGCTGGAGAAGATGGGGACAGGCCCTCTGGGACCCTAATGACTATCATTTTCTCAGATGGGAGAAAGGCTGTGATTGAGCGAGCAGCGCCTGCATTCTCTAGTCCCTCAGGTTAACATGGGGAGATATCAATTCAACAGCCCGTGAAAACCAAAGATGAATGAAGACAGACATCAAATTCCCTGTTCACCATCGAAATTGCTGTGCTAAACCCATGTACCATTACCTGACTCATCCCCCCCAAATCAGGTTAATGTATTTCAAACCATCTAAGCAGTGTAGAGAAGCCCTGAAAGGAATCCCCCGGGAAGGACTGTGTTTAGCTCTTAGAGACATATTAACTGGCAGCTTCAGAGGGAGCAGTTCTTTCCTTCCGTGGGAAGGGATGCTGGATTTCATGTGGAGTGCATCTCTCCCTCCCACTGCCGGTCACGCTCCTCTCAGCCCTCTCTGTTACCTCCTAAGACCCCGCTGCAGCTCCCCAGACTCTACCTGTGGCCGCAGTTTCTTGGCAGCAGTTGGCGCCGCACTGGTCCCGCAGCACCGACACCTCCCTCTCCAGCAGCTCGATCCGGTTCAGCAGCTCCTGCAGCATTTGGGCGGAGCTGGCACACGGGCAGGCCTTTTTGGGGAGGTTGATCCTATGAGTGAAGGTGACCTGGCTCTCGTGGTCCGAGGTCTGGCCTGTGTACTCTGCCAGAGTCTCATCTTCAGCGCTCACCTCCTGCTCAGCAGAGGCCTCCAGCCCAGAGGAGCAGAGGCTGTCCAGGGGCACATTAATATTGTACACGTGGTTGAAGACCACGGGCTGCTCTTTGCTGGATGAGTTGTAGCTGGCAACGCCTCCTTCCTCCTCCACTGCCTGTCTCTGGACCCTTTCTGTGGTGACCTCTAGCTGACACTGCGAGGGCTTGAGCATGGAGCCCAGAAGGATCAGGTTGACGCCAATGAGCATGTTCTTCAGAACCACTGTTTCCCCATCTGCCCCCATCCTCTCAGCCAGAGCTCCGGGTTCAAGACCAGCCTGCAGCACACAGCATGGAGTTGTGGAAATCTGCAAGAGAAACTGAGGCATGAGACAACTTCTGAGACCTGTGCCTTGGCACCATGGCTGTTCACAGTCTCAGACAGCTAAAAAATAGGGAGCTGAAGATTTTCAAGGGATGTTGGCAAGGGACAGTGGGTGCCAACGTCATGAAGGCCCAGGACCTTTTCCCTGAAAATGAGAACTGCTTCTGCAGAAGGCTATTTTGTTTTCCCAGGAGGCTTATCTAGAACACATGGGACTGGCCCTCATGCTGGCAAGTGAGGGCATGCAAGGGCTTGCAGGCCATATGGACAGGCTCCTCCTCTGAGGACTCAACCTTCCTTGCTTCCAGCTGAGAAGTAGGCTGAAGGGGACCGTGGAGCCTTAGTGTACGCTCACGTTTTTTCAGATATTTATTAGAGAGAGGCTCCACCAGCTTCTTCAAAACAACTTTTTCATTAACTCCGCTAAGCTCATCTGTTCAACATAAGTTGACTTTAGAATAACCAAGCAGGCAAGTGATATAGTTCCAGGTAATTGCGATTGTTAATAATCTTTGGGTACGTTTGTGATTATCTGGGACCATGTGAGCTGAACTTTCTTTTAATCTTCTCATTAGTATAGTCCCAGTGCTCCATGACAACAGGGTGCCTTTCTTCTGAGTTCCTGTTTAAATTGCTAAAATAATGAATACCGAGAACCATAGAGTACAATAAATTCACAGTAATGAAAATAAGTTTTTCAGAAATTATATTCCCTTTGTCTTCTCTATGTAAAATAGAAGAGGATTTATAAACTTTGGTTCTAAAGGTAATGCTAGAGTACTGAGACGATTAAGGACGAGGGGCCCAAGTGAGAGTGACTATGAGTTTGAGAAGGAAGCAATTTGGGCGCAGACTGTGCTCTGTGCCCAAGCTTGTGGGATCCTCAGGACAACACTGTCATGGGGCATTGTGATTAATAATAAATAAATAAATAAATAAATAAATAAATTGCTTCCTTCTCAAATAATAAGTATGAGAAGGAAGCAATTTGGACGCAGACTATGCTCTGTGCCCAAGATTGTGGGATCCTCTGGACAATACTGTCATGGGGCAACGTGATTAGTCCGTCCTATAACGGGGGAAATTCTGCTTTGAGAGGGAAAGCTTTGAATGCTAACCTGACTGACTCCAAAACCTGTGTTCTTAACTACTATATCCCAGAGTCTTTCTTGAAAAGGCCATTCCGTTTTCTCTGGTCTCTTATAGACATTGTGTGAATTCTACAATCTTTCCGGGAATAATTGAGATTAGAGACTTTTGCTAGGGCCAGGTTCAATATTCCTTCCTCCAAGAGCATTCTTCTCTCATCTTTTCCTTCCTGGCCCCTTAGCTATTCCCCCAAGCACAGGCTGAATTCATGCCCCACTCTTCAGGCCCCTCCCTGTGCTTCTCATGCTAGATCACGGATTCCTTTGCCTCCCTGTCAGTCAGTCCATGTTTTGTCTGCAGTGTGTGATCATCTGTCCAGGACGGTGAGGGTGCCGGTACACAGCCCTGTGAATGCATGAACAGATGCATAGAAGGATGGGAAGATAAATTCATACGTAACTGCTCAGGGGGGAAAAAGGCCAAATCATTCTCCAACTTATTAGATTTCTCCCCACTATCTTTATGTAAGATACTGGTCTTTTCAATTTCAGTTCTGGACAATGCTCTGGGTTGATTTTATCAGGACTAACCTGTATTAATGACTAGTATAAAATCATGTCTTATTATTCAATCTTTGCATCATATATTGGACTATAATTTGTCCCTATTTTCTGTGTAGAGGAGAAGCAGGGCAGAGCAGAGCTGCTGAGACTACAGACTCTGAAGCTAGACTGCCTAGGTTCAAATCTCAGTTCCTTTCCTTTCTAGCCATGGGAAGATCACTTGACCACTTTGTGCCTCAGTTTCCCCATATATAAAATGGAATTAATAGTGGTACCATAATGATGGGGCTGGAGTGATGATGGAGTTATTCTGAACTATTCTTACCTAGTACTTGGCATTAACAAAAATAAATAAATATGGTTTGAAGACAAGTAGGATAAATATTGTGGTTCTTCCCTTGTTCAAGGACTGCCCTGAAATCATTGGAACATATGAAATATCTTATCCCTCAGTGGACAGCAAGAAAGCCCGATCCTAAGCATACCCTTGTCCAAAGATGGGTGAGGTCCTTGGAGTGATGTGGGAGATGGGGTCTGTTGATCACTTCCAGATGAGATAAATCAACCTTGGAGATGAGTGGGATGATGTGTCTGAATTAAACTGCCCTCCTGACTTCTTCCCAGGCCCCCTCTCATCCAAGGCTCTACTTGCCTTCCCATTTTCAGCTGCTCTGGGAACTATACCTAAAGTTCACTTAAGGCCCTTCTACCACTGAATGTCTCCCAGGAATGGCTCTGCTGTTCGACATTGACATCCAGAAGCGCCCTTAGCTATCTCTCTACTGAACTTCAGTTTATTTATCTGATCCATGTTGCTACTGCTGAATAACTTTCTTCTTCTGGGAATTGTAAAATTGCCATAGAACCTCTTCTAGCACTTAACACAGCTTTTTTTGCACATAGTAGATACTCAATAAAGAAGTGAAAAAATAAATATCATTATAGATGAAAAGGAAGACAAGTGATAAAAAAATAAAGGGAAAAATGTTAAGTACCACACTTAGATCCAAAGCAGTAACTAAGAACCTACATAGAAAGGGGGAAGGGGGCTGTTTTATGTGTGGAAAACACTCTAGATGTTAGTCAATAACCAAATATAGTCAGTCCACCGGGTGATTTTTTTGTGACTCCCCAAATCTTATTTCAACTTTGGATTTATTAATTGAAATACAGAATAAAGGACAGACAAGGGGTTGTGCTCTCTACTGAGGATTGATCCCCTCTGGGTGGCTGGGAGGTTGAAAGGACTCAAATTTCTTGTCCTATGAGATAAAGGAGCTTAGCATTTGGGTCCAAAGATGTGAAAACTCAGGGAATAGACTTCTCATTTACTATTCATTCATTTGACAAATATTAAATACCTTCTGTATGCTGGTCCTTTTATTCATAGAAATTTCATTCAAGTGTATATGTATAGAAAGGTGGGGGGCAGAAAATTAATGAATACTGGAAATAAAATAATTATCTGTATGTGATACTGCAGCATACATTAGTGTGTGTTGGTGTCAAGAAGTGGCAACTATAACCAAAGAAAAACAGGGCAGGGGCTTATTGACACTTTATAGGCATGTGATGACAGGCTTTCTGACCAGGGGACACTGAGTGGAGACTCAGAAGTGGGTGGCAGCAAGCCAAGAAGATGGGGAGGAAGCTAGGTGCAGCCCAGGGAGCTGTGAGTGCAGGGCTGGTGAGCTGGCAAGACAGCGTGGCTGGGGACCAGAGAATGAGGGAACCACAGGCAGAGAGGAGGAGATGGGGTCAGAGACAAAGAGGGGGCCAGATCACGCACAGCTTTATAACCACGGCAAGTTCTTTGGCCTTTACTGTGGCTATGTGGTCACCGTTCTCAAATGCATCCATGTATCGAACATTTGTCATGACCCAACCTGTCCTCAAGAAACTTTAGTCTCCCGGAGGAGATGAAAACACAAGTAAATGTGATGACAGTGTGAGGTGATGATAACCTAGCAAGTACACAAAACGCCTTAAACAGGCTGGAGGTGATACAAGCAACTCTGCAGGCAAGCGTACTGACCAGCAATGCTGTTTTCCAGGTACTTCTGGCCTGGCTCTTCAGGGACGGACAGGATTACATTTTCCAGGCTCCTTCTTGGTTAGGTGAGGCCTTGTCACCAGTTCCAGCCAGTGAATTGTGAGAGGAAATGATGTGTGTCATTTCCAGGTGGGTGTGTTTGATTGTTGACAGGAGACCTTAGCCAGGGCTCTCTCCCTACCAGGGTGACTGGCAGTGTTTGAGATGGTGGCTGCACTGTCAGGCTGGGTCCCTGATGACTCATGACAGACATATACCATGGGAAATAATCCTCTGGTTTCTGAAGTACACATTTTGGGATTGCTTTTTCCCACCGCATAATCTACCCTATTAGGTGGTAATACAGAACTTGGTTTTTAACAGATTACTCTTCAGGTAAACAAGGCAAAAGTTCATTCCACTCCAAAAAAAAAATGCATTTGCTTAAACTCTGATATATGCAAGAAGAGGTGCAAGGAATGCTGGTGTCTGAAGGCTGTCATGTGCTGAAGGATTGGTTCTTTCTATGGTAAAAGTTCCCAAGGAGGTGGTTTCCACCAAAAGCAGCAATCCTGATTTGGCTCGATGTATGGAATAACTGTTTTAATAGTGAGAGCTACTGGATTGTCATGACAGGTAGGGAGGTTCTGGAGGTCTAGTAATTGGAGGTAGTTAGGCACCAGCTGAAACATTTCTTAATAAGAATACTGAAAGGGGGATTTCAAGCATCAGATGAGAGAGTTGTAGTGATTCAATAGATTGATACTTGCGAGATCCCTGTGGTTCCATTGATTTATTTCCTCCACTCCAGCTTCCAGGACTAAAATGAACATTCAGGTCTTCTCTTTCCTGATACTTTATAAATTCATGGTCTTAGTGGGCTTCAAGGAGTCAACCCACTAAAATATTATACCCCTATTTGTGGGTAGAATTCTTTCACAATTCTAGAGCCTAGAAGTCCAGAATCAAGTGTCCGCAGGGTTGGATCTTTCTGAGAGCTCTGAAGGAGAATCTATTGCATGCCTCTCTCCTATCTTCTGGTAATTGTGAGAAATCCTTGGGCATTCCTTGCCCTGTAAATATATTGGTTCAATCTTTGCCTATGTCTGCATTTTTTGTCCGTGCTGTGTCCTCACATGGTTGTCTTTTTATATGCACAGCAGATATAGTAGATGAGAGGCCCATCCCACTCCTGTATGATGTCATCTTAACTACCCACTTTGCAATGACCCTATTTCCAAGTAAGGTCACATTCTGAGGTATTGGGGGGTGAGGACTTCAACATACCTTCTTTTGGAGGAGGGATGCAAATCAACCCATAACAAATACCAATAATAACTGGGCCAAGCTGAGCACTTTCTTTGTATTATCTTGTTTATTCCTTGTTGCAACATTATAAGCTAGTGAGGAATGCTATTTAAGAGTCAAGATATTTGAGATTGGAGCAAGATGGAGGCCAAGTAACAGCTTTCTTGCAACTGGGCATGGTGAGACTGGGGAGAGAGGAATTCAGGCATCTCTGGCAGGCGGGATCTGTCCAGAAACTTCCCTTTGGGGACACAGGGAGACAGTGTGAGACTTCTGGACACCCTGAGGAAGGCAAAAGTGGCGGAGATTGGGCAAGTGTTTGCGTGTTCATTTGGTCTAATACTGTCGGCAGCTGTGGGTGGGGCAACAGTGGGCTGCAGGCTGGAAGGGCCTTGCCTGTGAGCTGTTTGGGTTTCTTTTGGACTTGGCGCTCAGTTGAACTGCCTTGGGAGAACTTGGGCAAAAGTGCAGGGGTCTTTGAGTGTTGTCTGGGGCCCCAGACTGGGCCACTGAGCCAGACGGAGCTACCAGTGTTTGGTTGTGGGCTGTGTGGAGCCATTGTGGGAGAACTGCCCTGGCAAGCTTCACCCTCAGGGTCGCAGAAGAAACATCAGGCGCGAGTGAGTAATCTAGTGACTGAGCAGCCTAAAGGCGGGGACTGAGATGCCTTACAGCCTTAGCCCTCAGGGGCATAGGGTGAGACCAGTTTTGGCACACTGGGTAAGTGAATAGCCACTTAAGGAGTGATCCCAGCCACGAGTGCTTTCCTGGGAAAGCTTCTGCTTAGCCCAAGTTAGCAATTTAAACTGTCTTCTAAGCAGGCTGAGGAGGATTTAAGCTCTCCACCCTGCGGGATTTGAGAAATCATTAGACAGGGTCACTCCCTACAAAGATCCAGTAACAACAGAGTGATTCTGTCAGGGTGTGATCTGGCACCCTGACAGAATCCAGAGACTCTCAGAGACACCTCCCCAACTCTGAGGACAGTCATAGGCAACAGTGAAAAATAAGCATGAGGCGGAATCAACAGAAAAGCTCTGGCAATATGAATAATCAGAGTAGATCAACTCCCCCAAGGAACAACAAGGTAGATACAGCACAAGATCCCTTGCATAAACAAATGGCTGAGATGTCAGAAGTTGAATTCAGAGTCTGGATAGCAACTAAGATCAGTGCAATGGAGGAAAAGATGGAATTAGAATTTCAAGCAGCAATCCAAAAGATGACCCAAAAAATGTCTCAAGAACTGAACGAATTCAAAGACAAAAT
>CAUYRH010006126.1:0-20611 GCA_963574655.1 Perodicticus potto
TTTGGGATTTCATCAATAGCATGAATGTTACATTAATCAGGTTGATAAAAATATTTCCGATTGTATGGGAAGCCCGCACACTGTACTCCAAGCCTGAACTATTGTACACAGTTATGACTCAATAAAAAATAATTTAAAAAAATATATATAACCACTTTGAGATATAAAATGTTATATAACCTTATAACTTATGGAGGAAAATCTATTTAACATATACTATGATAAATAATACCATTGCTAATATTTACTTTTACCATAAAAATAAAAAATAAGAAAAAAAAAAAAAAAGAAGAAGAAGAGTTCTATGGCATATTTAAAAGTGGCTCTTTTGTCCTCCCCCAACTAGAAAAGCTAGGAGAATTATCTTTAATATTTACTATGAAAATCTGTTTGAGCTCCTGGAGGGAATACTGACAAAGTGCTGGGGGGCTCCTCTGTGCCTGGATGCCCCTGGAATTTTTAACTGTCAGACTTGCACACACTTAACCTCCAGCAGGTCATCAATTATAGTTCAGGTTTTCCTAACCCATCACTGCTTCCCTGGGCAGTTTCCTTCCATGGGTCTCTGTGTCTTGTATCTTCCTGTCTTTCTGTCTCAATCTTGAGGGCCCTCTGTCCTCACCTTGCTAATGGTTCCAACTATAGGCGTTGATTTTGACGTTTCTTCAGCCTTTCACTGGTTGTTGAGATGGACTGGTCACTTTTAGTCTTCTTACATATGGATTCAGGAACTGGAAGTCAAATTTTATTTATTTTTACTTGGTGGTTGTAGTAGTGATTGTTGCTCTTTGTTTGTTTTTGTATCTTATCTCTCTCTGTCTCTTAAAATTGTGACAAACTTCAAGACTGATTCTCTGATTTGGGAACTTCTCCTTCTTCAGCCCACACTCTTTTCTATCTTCCTCCTCAACTGATTACATGTTAGAAGAAATACATTCATTATTTTCCTTTCATATAAAAAATGGATGTTTATATCCCTTGCTATGTTTTTAAAACTAATGATTGAGTACTTAATAGTTTATGATTTCAAAAAATGAGTACATTGGTTACTTAACTAAATCTACTCATTTATTTTGTTCCCAAGAGACAACTCTAGCTTAGTTAGTTCACATTAGAAAAGGTATTCTTTTGTTTCTTTCTAATAAATATCTCTTTACTCAAATGAGTCATGGTTAGAAACGTATTTATGTAAGTGTCACATTCTAGTCTAAAGACAGAAACTCATTTCCACAGATAGAGTAGATAATTGCTTAGGACCAGGTTTTTCATTATATATTATCACTCTTATTAAAGGGGGAAAGTTGTTCTCCACCATCTCTGTGTGCGAAGTACCAGCTGATAAATTCAAGAAATGGATCTCTATTCCCAGAATCGCCATGTGGAGGGCAGACCGAGGACTCTGTTCTGTCCCTTCTTTGATGCCATCCCCTTCCATCCTGGCTGTGGCCTTCCTCTGGCTGTTTGCCATCACAGAGGGTCAGAAGCTGAAGCTAACTTCTGAGTGTTATGTCTGTGTCCCCTTTTACAACGTTTCACTCACCATGACAAATGAGACCTGGTCAGCCTTACTGTATTCTGAAGCCATTCCTAGTGGGTTTCATCATCTTCTTTAACCTAAAGTGTAACTCTGAATATATATCTGTCAGGATACACTCCTACAGACACTGAAAATTTAACCCTAAGTTAGGAATATGCTAGAAATGCAAATATGAATTAATTAAATGCACTTTCTGATATTAAATTCTGATTTTTCCCCTTTCAGGTCACTTATTGGCTTGTCAATCATGCCTCTTGGATTGCTTTGGGTCTCTCCAACAATTAAATTCATTCTCCTTTTCATTCTGAGCATTTACCCCCTTTCTCCCTGGATTAGAAGCTCCTCAAAGCAAGTATCCCGTCTTAATTGACTACCATATACTTTCTGATTCCTTCATCCTTCTTAACCCTCTCTGTCTTTTCCCTTCCTTTATCTATCTTAGGAAACATGATGCTTTTTTAACTCCTATATTTCATAAGAATTAATTGGTTACCTCACTTATTTTTGTCTCCAAATGATAGTATTTCAAGTGTTTCCTTAACAATTACTTTTTGCTCCCTGGATGAAGAGAACAGGAAACAGCTTCATGTATGGATACATCCAGGGTTTGAGACAGAGGCTTAGAATGATCTTCTTTCCTTCTCTCTTTCTGTCTCTCTCTTATCCTATCACTCCTGGGGGTTACAGACTCTGCTTCTTTTGAGATTTTGGCTTTAATGTCTTATTAAACATGGATTTTCTCTATGTGGGAGGAGAAAACAGCCCTAAGATAGTCATCTTGGGTGTCTTTAAAGCTTTGGGCTCTAGAAAAAGTGGATATGTATTTTTTAAAATCTCTTCCTCAAAACAAAAACAAAATCAAACATAAAGACAACCTTTCCTGGTCTTACACCCCACTAAGTGTAAATTATCTAAGATAAGGCACAACAGAGTCATACGAAATGATCCCTATATGGTTCCTAAAATAAAGAATTCTAAGTAACTGACTACAAGATTGTCAGTTGTATTAGATCTCGGGCATACTAGAAAAGCATGCCTATTAAGAAGCCTATATGCAGTGAAGGATGGACAGAAATAACAATTCTAATTTGGTTTGATATTTATTTAACATCCTATGCTCACGATTTTCTGTGTATATGCAGACAGGAGAGCCTAATGCAATTTACGATGTACAAGTAGGTTTGCAGATGAAGAGGGCAGCTACATAGAGCCATTGAAAGCTGCACATAATTGTGTTTATGCATCACCGAGAATAAATCACATCGAGGAAGAGGAGAAGGAGCAGAATCTGGGGGAGAAGAGACAGGGAGAACTTACAGAAGGCAGCTGTACTGATCTTGATGAGGGTTTACAGAAAAGGAGCAGCAGTTAGGAGGGGAATGAGGAGCCATGAGGAACCCAGAGAGATAAAACTCAGTGATGTCTCGGATAGGTTAAGATAATGCTAAGATTGGCATCCAGGTTTGGCAGGATGGTCAAATGGGGGGAAGAAGGATATTTTGGAATCAAGATGAAAAGCTGGAAAAGGAATAACATTGGCAAATTATTTACTGTCAGTCTACTCTACAAGCCTGCCGACCTTTAAACATTGCAGAGCTTCAAAGGTCCTTTGTTTAAGATAGTTGATATCCTATTTTTCTCTTCCCCTTTTGAATTTACTGGAATTCAGTATCTTGTGGCTCAGAAAAAAAATAAAGGAAAAAAACTCAATTTCATATGATTTATCATATGAATTTGAATCTCAAAGGGAGGCCATGATTAAGTCCAAAAATTGATGCCTCCAAAATCTGATATGACATGTAGATGGGTTGCCTACTGGGTCTGAGTGAGAGATCCTGGCAGAGAGGACATGAAAGAAGTCGAGTGTCTGGCAGCCGAAGCCACGCACCATGAGCAAAGATGCAGAATAAACTGGTGATTTACAAAAGCAATTAGAAAAATGCGAAGTAGTCCAAATTTAAATTGTGGATTTACTTGCTAATTTACTTAAATGTCCTTTAAATGCACTTTATTTCTCTCTCCTCAAAAACTCTTCCTTCCATTTTAAAACTTCTCATTTCAAAGCTTCAGGTTACCAAAGGAAGACTGAACCTGTGACATTTACCTTTAACTCAGTTCTCTGTGAGAAAAGTCATTATAATGAATGATGCCAAAGGTTATAGAACTTTTACTTTAGTATTTTTTCATTGTTTTTATCTGTCTTCTTCTCTTATTCAGTCCTCTTCTCACACTTCTTAGTCAAGATCATTACTTTGTTTACAGAATAAACAGCTGAAATACTCATAGTCTGACATCTTTCCTTGACATTCTATAGACAAACAGGCTATAAATCATAGAGTTATCTGAACTGCTTTTCAAAGATGAGCAAGAGAAGTTGGAAACACTGATAGAATGATAGATCGTTGTCACCAATTCCTATTGATGGGGGCTGAGAACCTTGCTCTTCATATGAGGTACCATTGCAGAGGCAACAGGGACAAGAAGAGTCTAATCTTCAGCTGACATCCTCAGTGCTAAAGCTGGCAATCCTAAGGAAAAGGAGCATCTTCAGTCCAATAATCTGAGAATGTTTTCTCTCCAGCTCCGTCACACTTTGATCCATGTTCTGGCCTCTGTGCTACATTCATCCTTAACTTCTCTTGAGGTGTCCACAAGCTTGGTTCCTCTCTACCTGCTTCCATTTGATTATATCAGCAGAATCCCTTCTTCTCTCCATGTCCTCTGGTCAAAGTTAAGTTCAATATGCTCTCGCACTGTGCAATATTCCCAGTGCAACTTCACCCTCATTAAATCTTTGCATAATAAGAATACTTTGAGGTCTTATGTATAAAACCACACCATTCTAGGTGTAACTATGTCTACTCTTCTGCACTTTTGTTATAGCTTACTCATTCAATAGCTGACCAATCAAGGACTTGTTTATGTAGACTAGGCCTGCATTCCTCATTGGTGATACAGAGGGTGTTATTTGAGATATGCTTTCAGATCCCCAGGAACACACAATCTAGTGGGGGAGGTACGGAATAAATCCATACATACATCCAGACAGAAAAGTTCTAGCTAACAACATATAAAGGATGCTGTAAAAATCATAAGATATGCCTGGGTTTCAGACTGGAGAGTCACGAGAGGCATCCTGGAGGTTATGGAGCCTCCACTAAATGTATGATGTATAGGAAGTATTAGCTGGATGATAGATAATAGTAACTCCAGAAGACTTGAAACAGAAGATATTGATGGAATTTTTAGTAGTTTGGCATGGTTGCAGAAGAGAATGTGTCTAGTCAGTGGCAAGGAACAGACCAGAGAAATGCCGAATTAGGAGGTCTTAAATGTTTAAATGCATCTGAATTTTGAAATGCACCACCTAGGGAATTTACTAAAAGATAGATTGTGGCCATATCCAGGAAACCTGGTTTAAAGGGACATAGCAACTTACATTTTTATCAAGCTCTCTTCATAAAGCATTGTTTTGGATCTTATAAAGTGTTAAATGCTGAGAAAAGAATTTTAAAAGAAATCCTGAAAAACTTAGGGAGACATTGAAGGGCCTTACGTAGGAGAAGTATAAGATCCATTTGTTGAGAAGAACTTGACATAGAGGGAGCCAAGATTGAAGACTGTTTAGAAGGCAATTTCAGTGATCCACTTATTATAGCTATGAAGATTATATCTTGTTATTTTTTAATCCCTCAAAGCAGGGTTCCTAAACTGCATTGTATCATGATGATACGGAATCTCTTAAATTCCTGGGTCCCATTCTCTGCATAGCAGAATCCCTAGGGTAGGACTCGCCATTCTGTATTTTCACAAATTCCTTCTGTCTATCATTGCTATAATGTGTCTCCAGAGCATTGCAGAGTGAACTGAGCAGATACCTTTCAGGCCAATGTTCTAGGTGGACACAATGGACTCTGATCTAAATACTTTCTAGCTGTTACATCATTCCTAAAACCCTCGTGCCATAATATTTCGTCACTATATCATTATCTCCAAGAAGCACATCATCACTATCCCCACAGCAGCTAAAAATAAAAATGCCATCCCGCAAACTCTCTAGTTTCAGAGTAAAAGAAGAACAGCTTCTAAAAGTTACATGGAAATAACCACATGTTAAGATGTATCTTCGGAGACTCTGTCAAAAAAAAAAAAAAAAAAAGAAAAAAAGATGTATCTTCAAGAAAAGCTGCCAAGGCTGCTGTGAAGCTTAAGAAGCTTTTCGTGAAAAAGAAATCAGGTAATTCGTTTTGAATTAAAGTTAAGCACTTGGCTTAGTTCTCTTTCATTTTTCTTCTTGTAAATCTCTGACTAAATTAATTAAGTGGGTGTTTAAAACTGGCAGCCATCCTGACACAGGAGGCCATGTGTGCAGAGAGCTGGGTGTTGACAGTGAAATGAGAACAAAAGGTAGAATCTGCTGCCTGGGAAGAGCAGGTCTGCTTTGCTTCTGCTCCCGCTTCAGTGGGAAACCTGGCCCCATGGAAGCAGTAGAGTAGAGGTGGCTCTGAGATTCCATCAAAACCAGACGCTCAAGCAAAAATTGCATGTGCTAATGCTGATCTCTTTTTCTTCCTCCTCTCCTCCCTTTCTTCCTTGCTCTCTCCCTTCCCTCTTTCCTTCCTCTTATCCTTATTTCCTTTCATTCTTATTTAAATAACAATTAACCTTATGCTTGGCAGCTTGCATTCTAGTGGAGAAAGCAGGTCATACGCAATTAGAACAATTAATAAACAAAAATAATTACAGATGAGGACACATGATAAAGTAACAAAACAGAAGGTTCAAGTAAGGGATAAGAGAGGGGGCCTTAGATAGGGTGGAGGTGGGGAGAAGTACTTTTGAACTGAGACATACGGCAGGGAAGGAGCCAAGAAAACTTTTGGATGAGCTTTGCTGGAAGCCAGACATACCAGTGAGGGCTCCTGGCCTGATTCTTTTGGGATCTGAGTGGAAATTGTCACTTGGAAACCACTTGCCTCTATTTTTCTTTCATTATTTTTCCAGGAGAAATTACATTTTCTAAGAGCTCTAGGAAATTTCATAAGGACTTGTAAGGGAATCTCTGCAAAAGAGGTTGCTTTCAAAGTGAATTGTTGTTCCTTTCCTTGCAAGTTTAAGACATGAGTAACCAGAGTGGATGGGATCAAGAAGGCCCCCTACCAAAATGCCAGGGGAAGAGGACTCCAGGGGAACATAGCTGTCCCTCGCCATAATTAACCTAAGTGCTAAGCACAATTCGCCCTACACTTGACTACCACAAAGAGGAAGGCAATCTTGTCATCTGCAATAATAATATGGTTCCATGATCATAATCTCTGAAATTTTTTTGGCCTGAAGATTAAGGCAATTTGAAGCAAAATTTGTTTTGGTTGTGGGATGGAGTGTGGGGATCCAGAATGCTGAATTGTGGCAACTTGAAACCACCACCTAGACCCTGACAGGGCAGAGAGATACAACCTTTTGCCACTCTGATTTGTGCCTGTCAGTACAGTGCAAGGTGAAGTGATTCGATGCCAATTAGCTAGCACACACACAGCTTGCCCCTTTCTCCAGTTAGCAGTAAGCACAGAGTGTCATGTACCTCTTCAAACATGACAAGAGAAATACAAGTCATTGCCTTCGTTAATGTGCATCAGGGCTGACAGGCAGTGATTTACGGGGAGATGCTGGAGAAGTGGAAAATAAGATTGGCCACAAGCACAGTATCAGGGAGGATAAAAAGCCTCATGATGTTTGGACCAGATGAAATAACCAGGCAAAATTTAAGTGTATAAATGCCCAGAGCATGAACTTGCAAGGTGCCTGTAAACCTCTTATACATCTCAGGGGACTCATTGGTATAGAAAGATGTAAGATACTTCCCAGAAGCTCCCCTGGGCTGAACTTTCCCTTGTGTGCAGAAGACTGACATATCAACTGCCTTGCAGAGAACATGCAAGTTTTTACCCTTCAAACGCATTTAAAATTGGGGAGCATCCTCACAAACAACAAACAAGCAAAAACCTAAGAGAGATTTTTCTTTTTTTACCATCACTTTGCAATTAAAACATGTGTGCATGTGTTTGAAATCATGAACCTCAACACATAAAAGTATGAATATGAATCATAACAAGCATTATTTCATCATGCCCTCAGTGCCAGAGTTGACCTAAAACTCAGTGACTCCATCCCATTTTCCAGCCTAGAACAATTGGCAGCTTCCATTTCCTATAAGATCTCAAAAGTCCTCAATCCAGAATTCTTTTTCAATTTATTCATCCCTATGCAAACTTCTCTTTATGAAATCACATCTTACAATTACACTGGTCCTCTTTTTGTCTAATAAATTTTATCCAGTTTGATTTAATAAAATTTTATCCAAATATACACACATATTATTTACATACTTTTAATACTTTTTAAAATACTTTTTATTAAATCATAGCTGTGTACATTAATGCAATCATGGGGTAAAATGTGCTGGTTTTATATACAATCTGAAATATTTTCATCAAACTGGTTAACATAGCCTTCATGGCATTTTCATGGTTTTTGTGTTAAGACATTTACATTCTGCATTTAGTAAGTTTCACCTGTACCCTTCTAAGATGCACCATAGGTGTGATTCCACCAATTACCTTTCCTTGATCCGTCCTCTGCCCTCTCCTCCCCTCCCTTGCCCCTTTTCCCACATTCTTGTACTATAATTGGATTATAGCCTTCATATAAAAGCTATAGATTAGTTTCATAGTAGGGCTGAGTACATTGGATACTTTTTCTTCCATTCTTGAGATACTTTGCTAAGAAGAATATGTCCAGAAGACAAAAAAATCACATTATAACAAAGATATTTGTATCAGAATGTTTATTACAGCACAATTCATAATTGCTAAGTCATGGAAGAAGCCCAAATGCCCATCGACTGATGAATGGATTAATAAATTGGGGTATATGTACACCATGGAACATTATGCAGCCTTAAAGAAAGATGGAGACTTTACCTCTTTCATGTTTACATGGATAAAGCTGGAACATATTATTCTTAGCAAAATATCTCAAGAATGGAAGAAAAAGTATCCAATATAATGTGCATATTCTATATGTGCATATTGTATATGCACATTATATATGCATACATATATGATGTATGTATATATGTACATATATATCTGTATATCTGTGTGTATATAAATGTATATATATATCTGTATATCTGCGTGTGTGTGTGTATATATATATTAATTAAGGGGGTGTTTAGAACCATGTGCCTTTGTAGAATGCTGTGGAATCACAGCTCACAGCAACCTCCAACTCTTGGGCTTAAGCAATCCTCTTGCCTCAGCCTCCCAAGTAGCTGGGACTACAGGCGCCCACCACAACACCCAGTTGCTTTTTGGTTGCCATTGTCATTATTGTTCAGCTGGCCCAGGCCAGGTTCGAACCTGCCAGCCTTGGTGCATGTGGCCAGCACTGTAACCACTGTGCTACAGGAACTGAGCCCCCAGGAGATATTTTAAGGTAAAAATCCAGGTAATTTTTTTAAAGCTATACATTTATATACTTATTTTATTAATGGAATGGACCAAGAAATCACAAAGCCCAGTGAGGAGGAACTTTAACATTTTTCCTTCATATACCTCTGAATGTGGGGCCTTTTGCAGTTAGGAGGTACATGCATATGATGATGATGTAAGCCTACGCTGATACATTTCAGGGACAAGGAGAACCCTGGAGCTGTAATGATACCTCAGGGGTCCATAAGGAACTCAGAATTTGCCTCTCAAAATGTTAGCTAAATGAATTAAAGCTGATAAGAAACAAAACAAGGCAAAGAGAAGGAAAATGAGTAAAAATGGAGCTAGTATAATGTCCAGAAGACCCCACCAATTCATAAAACTCCATAAAAATCTCAGAGAACAAATAGGAGAGGGAAAAAAAAGAAAGATTCACAAACCAAAGAGTTTGTTGGTTTAAAAAAAAATAGATGAGTGATATGTCCTCCTCTGCCCCTTAAATATTTACAAGGGAATGTCTCTCCCTTATTCCAACCAGGCTGAGTAATGACAAGTTTAACAGGAGTCACACCACACTGATGCTTCAACTCTTAAACTCAAACTCAAAATCTCAGCAGATAGAAACAATATTTATGACCAATTGCCTGAAGGAATGACAATTCTGCTGCCTCTTTCAATCAGTATTTCCTCAGTGTGTCTTTTGGGACACACTGTCCAGTGGGGAAGAATTCTATGGTCATCCAAGAAGTGCTGCATATTATATTCCCTTTTCACACCAGATATTCAGAACACGCACTCCTGTACAAAATCCTCAGAGAATCTAGTTAATTTTCCCAAATGTCCAACTGAATCCTTGTTGTTTTGCCCATCCTTCCAGCTCCTCTGTAGACATGCGATTCCTAAACTGAAATCCTTCTTGAAGCCTTCTACCTATTTGTATCTATATAGTTCAAAACATGTTATTTTGATGAGTGGAGAGAATTTTTAAAAGTAAGGAGTCATTAAATTTTACCTAGGCTGATGATAAGCATAATACTAAGATCCTTTCATAAATTTTAAAAGATAATCCTCAGAATGATTCTTTAGGGTGAGCCCTGTTGGTCCCAATTAGTGGTGAGGAACAGGGCCTGCTTAAAGTAGTTCGAGACACCTAGCCCCCAAAAAACAGTGAATAAACTGCAGAACTTGGATTTAAACTTGAGCTCCTTAGCACGCTTGTATACATGCCTAATATGATCCACAAAGGTTAGTTCGCTACCTGAAATAATTTGACTCCATACACTAGTTTTTGAGCATTGGCTTTTGTTTTTGACATTTTGTTCACTATGTGTTGTGAAATGAGTTGTATTTTCCTCTCCTTATTGGTGCCCAAAAACCTATAGCTCCAAGTATGGCCTTTAGACCTAGAGCAGTGCTCCCTAACCTTTTTGGCACTAGAAACTGGTTTCATGGAAGACAGTTTTTCCATGAATTGGGGAGTGAAGGGATGGTTTTAGCATGATTCAAGTATCTTACATTTATTATGCACTTTATTTCTATTATTATTACATTGTAATATATAATGAAACAATTGCACAACTCACCCTAATGCAGAATCGGTGGGAGCCCTGAGCTTGTTTTCCTGCAACTGGATGGTCCCATCCTGCACATAGTAGTTGCAGCCACTTTCTGGCAATGGTGTCACTTCCTGAGCTCCACTCATCTCAGATCATCAGGCATTATATTTTCATAAGGAAAATGCAGCCTAGATCTCTTGCATTCTCAGTTTCGAGTAGGGTTCATGATCCTACAAGAATCTAATCCCACCACTGATCTTGTTGAGGGCCAAGGGTCCTAGTTCCCAGAACCCAGTTGACCTGGTTCAATTACTTACCCGAGCTAGAAAGTTCAACCAAGGCATGGTGGTAATCAAAAGCAAAAGTGAGTAGAAACTTAAAATAAAACAGGAGCAGCACAGGCAGTGTGGACAGAAAGCAAAAGTCACCTACACAAGTTTCAGGGTAACAGAGAAACATTTTTTTAGGAGGAACAAAGAGAAAGTTTAGAGCACTTCCAAAGTTGGAAGTGGTTCCCTCTCACGGAGGAAAAAAGGTGAGAGAGGCAGAGATGCAAAGGCTTGCAGGGATATAAATACTCTCTCTGTTCGAAATTGGCTACAAGTCTTTCATTGGTCTCTCCGCTTCCAGACAGTATTGTGCTTTTCTATTAGTCTTTGATGGTCTCTCTCTGTTGGTCATTGGTTACCTACATTAATTCATACCCACATTCTTACGGTCCCTCCAGATTTCCTAGTTCAGGTTTTCCTCCCATCCCCTTTGAAACTCCTTTCTTCGTGTCCCTTCTCAGCTCTGATGAGAGGCAGAGCTCAGGCAGCGATATGAGCAGTGGGGAGAAGCTGTAAACACAGACAAAGGTTTACTAGCTCATGCACTGCTCACTTCCTACTGTGCTGCCCCATTCCTAAGAGACTGGTACCCCAGTCTGGGGCCCAGAGGTTGGAGACCTCAGTCATAGAGGATGTGCAGGATTTCAAGACAAGCATGTGGTGGACATTGGCTCCATCTGACCTTTCTACACTATTTTCCCTTTCCTTCATCATTTAGGCTCATTTTATTTCTCAATGGCTTTAGTTCTTTGGGTTGTTCTGCTGTACAGATACTGTACAAATGGAAGGTGGCAAGGTAGAGGCGTAGTGCATCTCTAGCACTTCCTACTCATCCCCTCACTGTCACGAACTTTTTCTCTCCAGCAGCATCATCATAAAATGTCATCATGGAAATGAGCTGGAATTGAGTTCCCGTAATAAACACATCTTCTTTACTTGAGAGCTTTAACCCTAGTCAGTCGATTAGCATACAGTGCATCACATTGGAGAAAATTTGTCAAGAGCCCAGTTTGTCATCGACAGATAAGTAAAAGGTAGTTACTGTAAATTGCATTTCCAAAATTCATTCCACTAAGCACGGTTCAGGAAGGACCTTGAAACTGCACGCTAAAGATTGCAATGGGAGTGAGTAACGTTGAAGCACTTTCCATTTATATGAGCATCTTTCTCCAGAGAGCACTTTGCTGTTGTCCTATTTACTCCTCCACATTATGCTTGTTTGGTTGCTCCAATGTGTGACGAGAGCATTGAAAACAAAGTAACCATTAGCAGCAGCTCCCCAGAGCACACTGCTTAAGCTGTGTTAGGAGACCTGGCCCAAACCAAGCTTGTACAAGTACTGCTTTACCCTGTGCAAGGAAAGGCTCACATTTCAAAGATGGTTGATCATGTCAGAAGTTGACTTGGTTCCCCTAGGTGGCGGTATTGGACATGACCACAAGGCCCATCTGGTTTAGCTATTAGAGTAATAGAGCTGAAGATCAGATTTCAGGCTCAAATAGTCAGCCAAAGTAAACTCTATAAAGACTTTAAACAACATAAAAAGTTCTATAGTACAAAACAATACAAAAAGAAGATACAGTAGAACTTTTGTAAGTTGACCATCCAAGTCACTGTAACAAACTGGTCAACATGCAGCGGTGGGCAACCTAAGGAGGTAGGCCTACTGTACTAACACGTACATGGGGTGCATGTCAGTTTGTGAAAATTAGATCAATGTAAAGAGGTGGTCAATGCAGGGAGGTAGCCAGCAATAGAGATTCTGCTCTATATAGCACCAAAACGGCTCTCTGGGCCATGGTAATGTGCATGAATTATTTCCAGACTTGGATATATGTGTGTATGACATACACACACACACACACACACACACACACACACATGCACACACACTATGTACATATTTACAAATGCATGTTAGTAATTTTACAAATCAATCCCAGGAGTAGGGATTCCAAGCTTCCATTCAAGGACCAAGTAAGCAGTATTAGTATATATACATATCTGATTTCTTTACCTGCAGGAAGATTTTACTTTCCTGCCACTTTGCAGTCAAGCTTGGCTGTGTCACATGCCTTGGCCAGTGAAATAGGAGGAAACTGATGCGAGACAGTCCTGTGTGGAAACATTGAAAGACAATGTATGGTATCCTTTCCACCTTTCATGAAAACTGCTCTTCAGCCTAGGCTGATGATAGAGCAGCAGCAGAGTGCCTAGCCCACCCTCTGTGGATGTGTACTATGAGTATGAAATAAAACATTGTTGTTTAAAAAACACTGAGCTTTGTAGGTTGTTTTTTATCACAGCATCATCTAGCCTGCCCTGACTGTCACACCACCTTAACATACACCAGTTATAATCAACTCCATGTGGCCATGCCAAAGCTAAAAGAGCTACCACTTAAGGTTATGCCAGAGAGCCAGAAATAGCTACCCAAAAATTCATGCTTAGCCACCATTATTTTAGGTGCTTTCTTAGAAGGCCTTGAGTTTAAGGCAAGATCTTGAGTTTGTTTCACCTGTGACATACTATCTTAGTTTAGGAAGCTATAACAAATTACCATAGACTGCAGAGTTTAAACAACAAACATTGGTCACGGTTCTGGAGGCTAGGAAGTACAAGATCAAGTGGCTGGCAGATCCAGTGTCTGCTAAGGTCCCCTTTCTTGGGATGCATTGTATCCTCCCATGGCAGAGAGCGGAGATGAGAAGCAAGATTTCTTATGAGACTTTGTCTAAGAGAGTTAATCCTGTAATGAGATCTCCATACTCATCACCTCATCTAAATCTGATTACCTTCCAAGGAACCCATCTAATACCTTCACATTTGGGAAGAATATTTAGTTCACAGCACACACATTCTGGAAATGTAAAGGTGTTCCTTTTCATTAACACACAAACATTCTGCCACATACACATCAACAAGTGTTATCCAAAGCATGCAAACAAGTAAGATGGAGAATTGCATCTTTGTGGGGTAACTGAAATGATCTGGCCTCAGTCTCCTTTCTTCACTCCATAATGAGAGAAAAACATTTGACCTTTCCTGTTTGGAACTGAGCTGAGCAGAGTGTGGTGCAACTTGCCAATTAATCTCATATTGTACTATCATAAAGTTTGTGGGAATTTTTTATTTCTTGAAATACATTCATGTTTATTCTAGAATATATTATCTTGACTTATTTTTCTTTGTTTTCCATTTTTCACTGTTCTTCCATGTTGTTACTGGGTATTGTGCCATGGGAACCATTGATTGAGTCTCTGAATACTTACATAGCAAAACTCCCTTAAATGGAATTTAAGGTTTGATATTCTTTAATGAATTTAATTCTGTTATCATAACAAAATTTAACTGTATTCTACACCAAGTTATATAAGTAAAAATGATCCTCATAGATTACCTATTTCAACCATTACCAAAAATCATTTTAAAATGGAAGTTATGATAACAATAATATTGATCATGTAATAATAAAAATTATGGCTATGGGGCCAGGCGTGGTGGCTCACACCTACAATCCTAGCACTTTGGGAGGCTGAGGTGGATGGATTGCCTGAGCTCACCAATTCAAGACCATCCTGAGCCAGACCGAGACCCCATCTCTAAAAAAAATAGCTGGGCGTTGTGGCTGGCGCCTGGAGTCCCAGCTACTTGGGAGGCTGAAGCAAGACAATCACTTGAGTCAAAGAGTTTGAGTTTGCTGTGAGCTAAGATGTCACACTCTGCCAAGGGTGTTGACATAGTGAGACTCTGTCTAAATAAAATAAATAAATAAAAATTATTGCTATGATAGCTTATATTTATTGATAACCCCTATATTCTAATAAGTGGGGAAAATGAGGTTTTAAGAACTAACTTAAAGTCACACAGCCAGTATTAGAACATAGGTCTGCCTGTCATCCTATCTTAGTCAGGCCCTCAGATATCCAGGGCAAATTTAAGCATTTACAAACAACAAAGATGTCATTTCTGTAGTTTCAGAGAGCTTATGGTATCTCCCAGTAGAAGTCTCTAACGAACAGCTCATGAGATAAAAGGGAAAAGAGAGGCGGTTTTATTCTTTTAATCTGCCAGTCTATCAATAAGTCATTAATTCCACAAGCATTTATTGAACACTTACCATATGCAGGTGCTAGATTAGACATCGCACATAAAATGTCTAACACTGAACAATATCCCTACCCTTAAAGAAGTTTCAGTCTCTTGAAATATAATAGAAACTGAACGCAAATAAATAAGTGAATAATCACATAAATAAAATAAGTACTGTTTGTGGTAAGTTTTGCAAATGGAATGAGCACAATGACGCCGTGGGAGAATATTGGGGGTGGAAGAATAGATACAAGAGTGGAGGCATATACTTTAGAGAGGGTTCCAGAAAAAACCTCTCTAAAGAGATGTCATCTAAACAAAGTCAAAGGACAAAGAAGCAGCCTTGAAGAGCCAAGTAAAACCAGAGCTGCATGGGAGATAGCAAGGCCTAGAAGCAGAGGCAGGGGAGGGTGTGTCAGAGGAATAAGAAGGCAGTCAGGACCACATATATATTAAGTGAATACTAGATTAGTAATTCTCAAGCTAGGAGGACAACACCTAGCATGGAAAGAACATACAAAAGAAGCATTTGGCACAGGCTTGGGAAGCTATTTACTGTCAGTGACTTCAGTTAGGTCAGATATGCCAGCTGCTTAAAATGTAGTCTGGTGCTTACACGATGCTTGGTATAGACACATCCATTTTGGTCTTTCTCTCCTCTTCTAACAAGGCAAATCTCTTCAAATTATCTGCTGGGCACTCCTACCTGAGCCTCCCACCTGAGCTAACTCCCTCACATCTCTGCTGTCCTTCAACTAAAGAATCCTCATCATAATCTCTAAGATCACACAATGCCATCCTTGGATTCCTTTGCCATTCTAGTTTGCAAATAATTACAGCCACAAGGCATGCATGCATTTGGCATATAGGTCAGTCATCTTTCCTATGGAATAAAACTGTGTTGAATATTAAACCATTGTACAGAAAAATATTTACAAAGATGTATCCCCTGTACCTTAAATATTTACATCTCTCTATGTACACATTAATTTTACATAGTTCTAATCAGTGTTTACAAACAGTTGTGCGACATTTATAAAATTTACATCTTTTGTGGCTATTTTTTCATCCTTCTACAGTCTTGTTTATAATTTTTATCATAGTGTACCACTAAGAGGCATATGTGTAATAGTTATTAGTTAAGAAATACATATATATATAAAATACATTTTCTTACTCCAAATTGGTTCATAGGTACTTCTTGATATATTTCATTGTTACTCTATATTTCTGGATCATCAGTGATCTTTTTAGGTAAAAGTGAAAATTAAGGGAAAATAATCTTTGAAAATGTTTATGTATATAATTCCAACATGTGAAGACATTTCAAATAAAAAATACCTAAACCTGCATCTAACTTACTTCACTGGCTTTTCTAGCTTTATTGCTAAAAACTTCTACTGTGTCTTGTCTTTGCCCTTCTCATTAATCTCAGATGTTTTCTTTGTTTCCATTTTCATTAGACTGAAGACTCAGAATAGCTAACCACACTCGATTGCATTTCCTCACACCTTTGTAGTTTGAATCTTTTTCCTCTAGGGCCTGAAACTTGCTTAGACTTCTTCCTTTTGAAAAAAAAATAAGCATGGGGTTTGCTTCTTTTGCTTGTTTTTTTTTTTTTGTTTGTTTGTTTGTTTTGTTGTTGTTGTTGTTGTTCGACAGAATTAAGGTGGCTTACCCTTTTTTAAAAATGTGGAAAATAAGGTAAATTTTATAGGGCATTCCATACTTATCTACACCTACCGTTGTCATAATTTGCTGGTCTCTTTCTCTATGCATAAAGTTTACTTAGCTATCATCATACTGCCTTTGTAATTTTATATTCCTTTTCCACTTACCCTGACCTAAAAAGCATTGTTCATACTACTACAATTTTTTCATACCAGTATTTTTAATGGCTATATAAAATGTCACTGAATGGTGAGATGGTGGTGTGGTTAACCATTTTCCTTTCCTGCACTTTCTAAATTTGTATGACATTCTTGTTAAACTTCAGTGGTTTACAAAGAATCAGAGAACATCCTTAAAGACCCTCGGATCAGTGTTCCTATTGTCTCCCAGCTGAAGCTATTTTCCAGGTGCTTGCATATTATTTTTTAGACTGCATTTTCACCTTCTCTCAGCTATTCCTTTATCTCTGCCCTGTCTGCCTGCCTTCCAACACAGCTTGGAATTCCCTGTGACAAGCATTTGATTTGATTTTCCCCTTGTTACAAAGCACCTTCTAATCTGTCAGGAAAGCTCATGCCTGACATTGCTTACCCCACAAGCTGAAGCCTAGCAGGCATCAATGATTGTCAAACACATCATAAGGCCTGTAAAGATGAGCCCAGAGAGCCTACATTCTGAGAGAGGGAGAGAGAGAGAAGGAGGGGGAAAGAGAGGGGATAGGCACATCTCTTCCGGGAGAGAGGAAAAGAATGATGATAAAAGGAAGTGGAAGGGCAGCTTTGGTTTCTAGAAGAAACATTCTGCAGTGAGAAATGCCAGCAATGAAATTGACTTCCATGATCGATTGTTACACGTGGATAAGAGAGACCTGGAAAATGGCATTGGTTAAACACCACTATCCATTCAGTGCATTAATGAGACAGCTTTCGGAATTCACTTATATAAAGAGAGCTATCAATATTGGAAAAGTCCAGGGGTACTGTGGCAGATTAGAACAGGATGAATGTTAGCCAAGGGGTTGGGTATTTTTCATACTGTTGCTCACTTTCCTGCACACCACCATCAAAACTCAGCAATGCCCAGAAGCCCAAGAAATCCAACCTCATTCTTGAAATAACTGGATGATAATTTCATTGTACCAAATGTGAATAACACCCGTGGATCATTTACTCTTGTCAGCTTTATAAGCTCACTTGACATTCCAGTAATAAAGTCTCCAGGAATCCTTTGGAACACAAACATTTTATTGCTCAAACAGATGTTCAAAGACCATACCCTATTTGATTGGAATTTTTTTTCTGGTTTCTGAATTGTGTTAATAAACAAGTATTCATTTATTGCCCCTTTATTAATTTTTATGTGTGCTAGTACATATTTCACAAAAGATTTGAAGCAATTGGATTATTACTTAAAAAGCTTACTAGGTTTTCTCAACAGAGTGAAAAAAATAGCTGATTGGTAGTGAAATTGTATACACTATTATCAGCTCTATTTTATTGGTGGTGACCAGAGTGTGCCCGCTACCTAAAATATATCCTGTTACATGTCAAGTAAATAACATATTCTATAAAGACAATGTGTATATTGATGGCTAATGATGTAACTGTTGACAATTTAGAAATAAGCTTAATGATTTACACTTGCACATTGCCAAGTATAATAGGAATTCATCTTGCTTGCCTCATGTAACCCCACTAAAATGTGAGAAAACACACAAAAGTAAATTATAAGAGGACAAAAGAAGTAGACTGAAAGGGAAGATGTCATGTTTTTTGAATATTGGAAGTGGAAGATGGGATCCATTTTTCTAAGAAATCTGAATCCCAAATGTTTGCACATGGTGTGGACAATTAGGATGAAGCCAATTAACTCTTCAGAACTCAGGGGTACAAATATCACAGAAAGTAACGGCAAAACACTAGAAGAGAGAAAAATAAAGGTCATTAATAAAACACTTCCTATTGCACCCATGTAAGTGACTTCACTTTCTCCCCTCTAGCATAAGGTTTATCTGTGGGGAATTTAAGCCACAGAAGTTCCATTCTAGGAGACACTGAGCACAGTATACAATGGTAAAACATGGAAGTGAAGCTGAAGTTACCCCAACCATCAGACAAAAAAATTTTTCCAAGAACTTGAGGGCTGACGCCCATGCCTAGGAATGACCACCCATCCAAACCCTTGGCCTATTATTTCATCTTTCTAAACACAAAGACATATGAGAGAAAAAGACTCAAGGAACAGCTATTTGGTATTCCAACAGAGCAATTGCTAGGATTCTCAACAGTTACTTAACAATTTCCACTATGTACCAGATTATCCAATGAGCTATTTAGTTTAGTACCTGGTCTCTCATATAAGTTTTTAAATCTAGTCCCCAAAATATCCTATAAAATAAATAAATAAGCAAATAATGTCATACACAAAAGAACACATATTAGAATGATATAGAATTTTTCAATAGCATCACTAGAAGCTGAATAAGAATAAAGAATGCTTTCAAAATTCTAAGGTAAAATTATTTCTCATAGATGATGCCACAGCTGGCAAAATGATCGATTTTTCATGTTTAAGAATAGAAAACAACATTTTTCAGGAATGTTGAGGTCTTGAGATTCCCTCTCAGGAAACCATTTGAATGTGTGCTGCTCCAAAATGGCATAGACCAAGAAATGTAAAGGGACATACTTCAGGAAATATTGGATTAACCACAGAGAAGTACAAAAATGTCACCAAAGGTTAGACATGAACCTCAGACTGCAACCAGTATGGAGTAAAAGTAGAGGATGGAGGGACCTGGAATGGAGAAGTACTTCAAAGGAAAAAACAAAGAAATATTCTTTTAGCTACTATAGAAAAAGATGTTCAAAAGGGTTCCACACTTCCTATGTAGAGATGAACATACCTATATCCAAAATCCTTTCATGATCAGAAAACTTACGAAAATAGGCTTAGACGAGTCATTTCTTTAAGTGATAGAGGCCCTCTACACCAAACCCAAAGCCAATATCACATTGAATGTAGTAAAATTGAAAACATTTTTGGTCAGATCAGGAACTAGGCAAGGATGCCCACTGTCTGCACTACTATTCAACATAGTAATGGATGTCTTAGCCATTGCAATCAGACAAGAGAAGGCCATCAAGGGTTTCCAAATGGGGTCAGAGAAGATCAAATTTTCACTCTTCATGGATGAGATGATCCTATACCTGGAAAATCTCAGAGACTCAACTACAGAACTCTTAGACGTGATCAAGGAATACAGCAGCGTCTCAGGTTATAAAATCAATACTTACAAATCAGTAGTTATTATATATGCCAACAATAGTCAAGCTAAAAATATAATCAAGGTCTCTATTCCTTTTACAATAGTGCCAAAGAAGATGAAATATCTGGGAATTTACCAAACAAAGGACATAAAAGATTTCTAAAAAGAGAATTACAAAACTCTGAGAAAGGAAATAGCTGAAGATGTCAACAAATGGAAAAACATACCATGCTCATGGCTGGGAAGAATCAACACTGATAAAATGTCCATACTACCAAAAGCAATCTACAGATTTGATGCAATCTCTATGAAAGCACCATTGTCATACTTTAAATAGCTTGAAAAAATAGTGCTTCATTAGAAAGAAAGAATGAGGGAGGGGTGGGGAAAGGAAGAGCAGAGAGAGAGAAGGAGCAAGGGGAATGGGGTCTTGGTGTGTGCCACACGTTTTGGGGGCAAAACACGATTGTAAGAGGGACTTTACCCAACAAATGCAATCAGTGTAACATGGTTTCTTATACCCTCAATGAATCCCCAACAATAAAAAATAAAAACTTTGAATAGCCAATACATTACTCAGAAATAAAAATAAATCAGGAGATAACAAGTTATCAGACTTCAGGCTATACTATAAATATATAGTGATCAAAATAGAATAGTCCTGG
>CAUYRH010006129.1:0-14636 GCA_963574655.1 Perodicticus potto
TTTCTAAAGATTTATCAATATTTTCAATTAATGTGAATGGTTTAAATTGTCCTCTAAAGAGGCATAGGTTGGCTGACTGGATACAAAAACTCAGGCCAGATATCTGCTGCATATAAGAATCTCATCTTACCTTAAAAGATAAATATAGACTAAAGGTGAAGGGATGGTCATCTATATTCCAGGCAAATGGAAAACTGAAGAAAGCAGGAGTTGCAATCTTATTCGCGGATACAATAGGCTTTAAACCAACCAAAATAAGGAAGGATAAGGATGGTCTTTTCATATTTGTTAAAGGTACTACTCAATATGATGCAATTTTAATGATTAATATTTATGTACCCAACCAGAATGCACCTCAATTTATAAGAAAAACTAATAGACATGAGTACCTTGATTTTCTCCAGCTCCATAGTAGTTGGAGATTTTAATACTCCTTTAGCAATGCTGGATACATCCTCCAATAAGAAGCTAAGTAAAGAAATTTTAGATTTAAACTTAACCATTCAACATCTGGATATAATAGACAGCTACAGAACATTTCATTCTAATAAAGCTGAATACACGTTCTTCTCATTAGCCCATGGAACATACTCCAAAATTCGTCACATCTTAGGTCACAAGTCTAACCTCTGCAAATTTAAAAGAATAGAAATTATTCCTTGCATCTTCTCGGACCACCATGGAATAAAAGTTGAACTCAATAACAACAGGAATCTGCACACTCAAACATAAACATGGGAGCTAAATAACCTTTTGCTGAATGATAGATGGGTCATAGACGAGATTAAGAAGGAAATCGCCAAATTTTTGGAACAAAATGACAATGAAAACACGAATTATCAGAACATCTGGGACACTGCAAAGGCAGTCCTAAGAGGGAAATTTATAGCACTGCAAGTCTTCCTCAAGAGAACGGAAAGAGAGGAAGTTAACAACTTAATAAGACACATCAAGCAACTGGAAAAGGAAGAACATTCCAACCCCAAACCCAGCAGAATAAAAGAAATAACCAAAATCAGGGCAGAATTAAATGAAATTGAAAACAAAAGAATTATACAACAGATCAATAAATCAAAAAGTTGGTTCTTTGAAAAGGTCAATAAAATAGAAAAACTTTTGGCTAAGCTAAACAGGAAAAAAAGAGTAAACTCTCTAATTTCATCAATCAGAAATGGTAAAGACGAAATAACAACAGACCCCTCAGAAATTAAAAAAATCTTTAACGAATATTACAAGAAAATTTACTCTCAGAAATATGAAAATCTGAAGAAAATTGACCAATACTTGGATGCACGCCACCTTCCTAGACTTAGCCAGAATGAAGTGGAAATGTTGAACAGACCTATATCAAGTTCTGAAATAGCATCAACTATACAAAATCTCCCTAAAACGAAAAGCCCAGGACCAGGTGGCTTCACGTCAGAATTCTACCAAATCTTTAAAGAGGAACTAGTACCCATATTACTCAACCTTTTCCAAAATATAGAAAAGGACGGAATACTACCCAACACATTCTATGAAGCAAATATCACCTTGATCCCCAAGCCAGGAAAAGACCCAACAAGAAAAGAAAACTACAGACCAATATCACTAATGAATATTGATGCAAAAATATTCAATAAGATCCTAACAAACAGAATCCAGCAACACATCAAACAAATCATACACCACGACCAAGTGGGCTTTATCCCAAGATCTCAAGGCTGGTTCAATGTACGTAAATCCATAAATTTAATTCAGCACATAAACAAATTAAAAAATAAAGACCATATGATTCTCTCAATTGATGCATAAAAAGCTTTTGACAATATCCAGTGTCCCTTCATGATCAGAACACTTCAGAAAATTGGTATAGAAGGGACATTTCTTAAACTGATAGAGGCCATCTACAGCAAACCCACAGCCAACATCGTATTGAATTGAGTTTAATTGAAATCATTTCCACTTAGATCAGGAACCAGGCAAGTTGCCCATTGTCTCCATTGCTCTTCAACATTGTAATGGAAGGTTTAGCCATCGCAATTAATGAAGAAAAGGCGACCAAAGGTATCCACATAGGATTAGAAGAGATTAAACTTTCACTCTTTGCAGATGATATGATTGTATATCTGGAAAACACCAGGGATTGTATTACGAAACTTTTAGAAGAGATCAAGGAATACAGCAGTGTCTCAGGCTACAAAATCAACACTCATAAATCTGTAGCCTTTATATATACCAATAATAGTCAAGGCAAAGAAACAGTCAAGGACTCTATCCCTTTTACAGTAGTACCAAAGAAGATGAAATATTTGGGAGTTTATCTAACAAAGGATGTGAATGATCTTTATAAAGAGATCTATGAAACTCTAAGAAAAGAAATAGCTGAATATGTCAACAAATGGAAAAACATACCATGCTCATGGCTGGGAAGAATCAACATTATTAAAATGTCCATACTATCCAAAGCAATATACAATTGTAATGCAATTCCTATTAAAGCTCCATTGTCATATTTTAAAGACCTCAAAAAAATAATACTTCATTTTATATGGAATCAGAAAAAACCTTGAATAGCCAAGACATTGCTCAGAAATAAAAACAAAGCAGGAGGAATCACAATACCAGACCTGAGACTGTAGTATAAATCGATAGTGATCAAAACAGCATGGTGTTGGCACAAAAACAGAGAGGTAGATGTATGGAACAGAATAGAGAACCAAGAGATGAACCCAGCTACTTACTGCTATTTGATCTTTGACAAGCCAATTAAAAGCATTCAGTGGGAGAAAAGATTCCCTATTTAACAAATGGTGCTGGCTGGCGACCTGTAGAAGACTGAAACTGGACCCACACCTTTCACCATTAACTAGGATAGACTCTCACTGGATCAAAGATTTAAACTTAACACATGAAACTATAAAAATACTAGAGGAACGTGCAGGGAAAACTCTTGAAGGAATTGGCCTGGGTGAAATTTTTATGAGGAGGACTCCCCAGGCAATGGAAGCAGTATGAAAAATACACTACTGGGACCTGATCAAACTAAAAGACTTCTGCACTGCTAAGAACACAGTAGTGTAGCAGGCAGATAGCCCTTAGAATGGGAGAAAATATTTGCACGTTATGCCTCTGACAAAGGCTTTATAACCAGAATACACAGAGAACTCAAACGTCTGAGCAAGAAAAGAACAAGTGATCCCATCTCAGGGTGGGAAAAGGACTTGAAGAGAAACTTCTTTAAAGAAGACAGGCACACGGCCTACAGGCGCATGAAAAAATGCTCACCATCCTTAATCATCCGAGAAATGCAAATCAAAACTACTTCAAGATATCATCTAACTCCAGTAAGATTAGCCCACACCACAAAATCCCAAAACTAGAGATGCTGGCATGGATGTGGAGAAAAGGGAACACTTCTACATTGCTGGTGGGAATGCAAACTAATACATTCCTTTTGGAAGGATGTTTGGAGAATACGTAGAGACGTAAAAATAGATCTGCCATTTGATCCTATAATTTCTTTACTAGGTATATATCCAGAAGACCAAAAATCACGTAATAATAAAGATATCTGTACCAGAATGTTTATTGCAGCACAATACATAATTGCTAAGTTGTGGAAGAAGCCCAAGTGCCCATCAACCCACGAATGGATTGATAAACTGTGGTACATGTATACCATGGAATATTATGCAGCCTTAAAGAAAGATGTAGACTTTACCTTTTTCATGTTTACATGGATGGAGCTGGAACATAGTCTTCTTAGTAAAGTATCTCATGATTGGAAGAAAAATTATCCAATGTACTCAGCCTTAATGGAAGCTTTCATATGAAGGCTAAAACCCAATTATAGCACAAGAATATGGGGAAAGGGGCAAGGGAGGGGAGGGGAGGGGGGAGGATGTTGGAGGGAGGGTAATTGGTGGGATCACACCTAGGGTGCATCTTAGAAGGGTACAGGTGAAACTTATTAAATGTAGACTACCAATGTCTACATATAGTGATTAATAAAATGCCATGAAGGCTATGTTAAACAGTTTGATGAAAATATTTCAGATTGTATATGAAGTCAGCACATTGTGCCCCATGATTGCACTAATGTACACAATTATGATTTAATAAAAATTAAAAAAATAAAATAAAACATACTAAATAAATAAATAAAACCACAAGCAAACTCCACTCACTAACCTTCTCATCTCTATATTCTGAGTAAAGAAATGAGAATCCCTCCTGTTACTTCAAATAATTATTGGGTCTAACTTTGCCATCACCACCGTTTCTTCTCAAGTAAAATGGGGTACCACTAATGCCTAATTTACAGGCTTGTTGTGAAGAAAGAGATGCCTGGCTCACAGTGGGATCTTAGCCTTTGGGAGTGAAACAATGTGGGTATCATCAATAAACATTAGCAAGAGGAAAAGAACAGGATGGATCTCTAGGGGGAAATGTGAAGGTTTTACAAAATTAAAAGGCCTAGAAGATAAGAAGTCTAAATCAATATTATCAATGTTGGACAAAGCACATATAATCAAAGAAATTGTCAGGAGACCTTCAAAAAGAAGGCAGTCTTGTGAAGAACGGTGGACACTTTCACAAATACATGTGAGGTGAGAAGACAGGAAAGGAAGGTTATAAGCCCCCAGGGAGAGGCCAAATGAACTCAATGACGGAAGAAGCAAATGCAGTGAGAAAAATGAAGAACTTAATTTGGTTTTGTGCCTGCTGGGGAGAGCTCAGAGCATTGTGGCAGAAGTGAGAAGTTCCCCAGGGGAGACGGCAGACTCCTGAAATGTAAGAACTAGATAATCATTTACATGGATAACATCTCATCACCATGAAAGCTCAGCACCTACCACTTGTTCAATTGGGGAAAAATTTCCTTAAAATGATTTCAGGTGTGCTACACATTGATAGATGCTGTGAATAATTAATAGCCATTGGATACATACCTGCATATGACAATTATGGTGAATATTCAGAAGTCAAGAAAATGTTTTATACTCACAAATGTACACCACAACATGGTGAGGAGTATAGGAACTAGAGAGGAGTATAGGAAATTCTGTGAAAATACAAATGCATGGGAATGGTTAACCACATTATACCATGTATCTGAGGAACTATTTTCTAAACACAACTATGCTTATAATATTAATAAATACTATCAGTGAATGCATATGATATAATATTAGACACAAGAACATCACATGGCTAGGACAATTAATATTAGGAAGGATGAAGTAACCAAAGAAAAAAGACAGGCAGATCATAACAAAATGTTAAAAATTATTTTCCCGGGGTAGCGAATCTATAGATTATTTTCATATTCTTTATTCTTTTCTGAATTCTTTATAATTAATATGTTCTTTTTCATATGCATATGAATATTGAATAGGAATTTACATTGTGTAAATAAGGACATGTATAAAGATTTAAAAATCAACTTGTTCTATAAAACATAACTAAGCACTCTGGGAGGCTGAGGCAGGAGGATTGCCTGAGCCTAGGAGTTTGAGACCAGCCTGAGTAAAGCAAGACTCCGCCTCTAGTAAAAATAGAAAAACTAGCTGGGTGTGGTGGCAGGTGCCTGTAGTCCCAGCTACTTGGGAGGCTGAGGCAGGAGGAGGATCGCTTGAGCCCAGGAGTTTGAGGTTGCTGTGAGCTGTGATGACTCCATGGCACTTGAGTTGTCACCCTAGGTGACAGAGTGATACTCTGTCTCAAAAAAAAAAAAAAAAGCCCAGTTAAACTCTTAAGTAATGAATCGAATCCTCCCCCTTAAATACATGATTACAATGAAATATAAAATGGCCACTAGAGAACAGAAACCCACCAGGAATGGTGGCAGGCACCTGTAGTCTCAGCAGCTATAGTTGTTGAGTAGTCATGGCACCCTACCCAGGGCGACAGAGTGAAGCTCTGTCACAAACAAACAAAACTTATAATAAAAAAAAATTCCATTGCCCTACCTTTTTTGCTCTCCCAGGGCAGTAATTTTTCAAAGTTTTAACACTTTCTCTTGATACTTACCTCCGTATTCCTGGATAACTATCATTTTTATGTTTTTAAGGGATTATTTATTAACTTATTCATAAGGGTAACAGGTTGGCTTTTCTTGTGCCTGTGCCCCCAGCACCCAAGCAAATATTTTCTCCCTCTGCCATCTCGATAAGGTTATTTCATATATTTAGATTGAATGAATATTTCATTTTTACCCAGAGTGGAGTCAATACACCATACTTAATTGACTAATTTTCTTCCTTGAACAAGCTGTTTCCTAGTGGTTTAATAGTTACCTCCTTCTGTATTGTTGTTTCCATAGGAACCTGTTCTCAAACTTTCAGAGATGTAAAACCCCTCTTAAAGTATTTAAAGTGATCAAACAAGGTCTTAGTTCAAGATCCCTAGAAACAGAGCATGAGAAACAGATTCGGATGAATTTAGTTTATTGAGCAAATGCAGTGAGTAATGGAGGAGTGAGAAGTGCAGGTGGGAGGCAGTTGGGGTATAGCTCAGCTTGGTTTAAGGGGCACTGGGGCAGGTGGGGGTGCAGTTGATAGCTTCTAGGGCAGTGTTTTTTTACCTTTTTGTTTTTTTAATTTTCACGGCACACTTGAACCTATAGCTAAACTTTTGTGGCACGCCTCAATTATGTTGATCAAAAAAGAAAATGAGTAGAAAAACAATATACTTACTGTGCTTTGAATGTCTTTTGAAAATAATTTAATTAATGATCTTTAAAAATTTTCAAGGCATACCTAATATCCTCTCATGGCACCACACACCAGTTGAAAATCACTGCTCTGTGGCATAGTAGCTATGTCTTTCCAAGGGCAGTTCTGAGGAGGAAACAGGTGGGTGCCCTGAGCACCTATCAGCTGGGCTGGGCACACTGGCCCAGTGAAGTGGATTGACAAGCACAGCAGCTTCCATGTAGGTACCCTCTCACCCACTGCCTGACCCCCTTCCTTCTCCTGCCTCCCACCCTTCCTCCCCTGACCCGCAGGAGCTATGTGCACAGAGCCAGGTGAGGTCAGAGGTCTCTGCATCCCAGAGCTGCACCTTTAGAACCACTGTGCTCAGCGGGGAATCCTCTACAGGTCATGAAGATTTTCAAGGACCTCTAAATTGCCTCATCTCTTTGAAGGCTAATAAAGGAAGGAAAACTACACCCCCCCTGGACAGAGGGGTTCTGGGCAGGTGGGACATGTTTGAGTCACTGTACCCTGTTTTTATCTTGTACAGTGGGGGTAGACTCTCCACCTGTCTGGGCAGCTAACACAGAATAGCATCATCTGAGTGGTTTACAGCAACAGAATTTTATTTCCTCATAGTTTTGGAGGGTTGGACGTCCAACATCAGGGTGCCAGCAGATTTGGTTTCTGGTGAAGGTCTGCCTCCTGGGGTACAGGTGGTGGTCTTCCTTCTTTTTCTTACCATGTCCTTGAAGAAGGGTGAGGGGACTCTCTGGGGCCATTTTTTATAAGGCCACTAATTCCATCTGTGAGGACTCAGCCCTCGGGACCTCATCATTCCAAAAGTCCCCCCCTCAGGCATCATATTTCAAGTAAGGATTCCAATGTATCAATTTGGTAGAAATACAATCATTATATAGTATGTAGGAATCATAAAACAAAATTATACAAATAAAACAAAAAGAGAATGCACTTTTATTGTGTGTAGTTTAGACATTCAATGTCAACCTCAAAGCTGTTGTCTGTTATGGACCAAAACAAAGAGTTTTTAAACATTTTTACACAGCCAGATGTTGTGATAGGCACTTGTAGTCCCAGCTACTCAGGAGGCTGAGGCAGGAGGATCACTTGAGCCAAGGAGTTTGAGGTTGCTTTGAGCTGTGATGATCCCACAACTCTCTACACAGGGCCACAGACTGAGACTCAGTCTCAAAAAAATTTTTTTTGTGTGTGTGTGTTTTACTTTTTCAATTTTATGGTATTTTCTCCCATTCCAGGTAAAAGAGATGCTTAATAAGGACTTTTTATCAAAAAATCAAGATATTCTTTTCTTGAGGGGGATAAATATTTTAATAAGCTAATTTCAAAAGGGGAAAGGTCTCCACCTTTCATGTTTTCATTTCATAGTTTTGGTTAGATGCAGTAAACATTCAAAGTGAGCCTCAGGCTAGTTGTGGGCACTGCCCTGACCCTCTGTAAGATAACGTGGATGCTGGCTGTTTCTTCCTGTCTTCAGGTGTAAAATGAGATGCTAGGATGTTATGAGGCTGAGACATTTTCTGAACCATTTTCTGTTTTATGTACATTGGGTTCAGTCATGTTACTGCTAATGCAGACATAATTTTTTCCTTTCATAGACTAAGGCTGGCTTTATGCTTATTTATCCTCTGTCTCTGCACACTTGCTGGTTGTAAGTGGGAGGATTCTGTGATATGCGATCTGTAATGGGGCAAGGCTTTCTTTGGTTCTCTGCCTGCCCCCCTCTCTGCTGCTTTTCTGTTTAACACTGAGGTCGCTCAAGATTACTTGAAGTAAATTTCTTATATATCACTGGCTTATTTGGCCTCAGGACAGACATTCCATTCCTTACAATCTATTTTTTCCCCTCCCTTTCTATTTGTACAATTTACTCTCTCAATACAAAGACTCAAATGCTGCTCTTGCATTTTCTGTTGAATTTTATGGAGGTTTTGCCCATTATGCCTGATGGATGTCTAAAATTACTCACTTGCTCCTGTGGAATTACTTTCATCTGTTCCTTGGTAAAGGGAAAAGTTATTTACTCAACTTGTGTGACTCTTTCCTTTGTTTTACTTTTCTTTTTGCTTTTCGTCTCTCAGCCCAGGCAACTTCTTTCTTTGCCACAGTAATTCTGTTTCTCTCTCTCTCTTTTTTATTTATTTATTTATTAAATCATAGCTGTGTACATTCGTGCAATCATGGGGTACAGTGTGAGGGCTTCATATACAATCCAACTGTTTGACATAACCTTCATGAGATTATCTTGTTTATTATGTGAAAACAGTTGTGTTCTGCATTTAGGAGGTTTCACCTGTCCCTTCTAAGATATACCGTAAGGGTAATCCCACCATTTACCCTCTCTCCACCCACCCTCCCCCTTCCCTTCCTTACCCCTTTCCCCATATTCTTGTACTATAATTGGGTTATAGCCTACATATGAAAGCTGTAAATTAGCTTCATATAGGGCTGTATACATTGGATACTTTTTCTTCCATTCTTGAGATACTTTGCTAAGAAGAATGTGTTCCAGCTCCATCCATGTAAATATGAAAGAGGTAAATTCTAGCACAAGAATATGGGGAAAGGGGTAAGGGAGAGAAGGGGAAGGGGGAGGGCGGGTGGAGAAAGGGTAAATGGTGGGATCACACTTATAGTGCATCTTAGAAGGGACAGGTGAAATCTACTAAATGCAGAACAAAAATATTTTCACATAACAAATGAGAAAATCTCATGAAGTTTATGTCTAACAGTTGGGTGAAAATATTTCAGATTGTATATGAAGCCCGCACACTGTACTCCATGATTGCACTAATGTACACAGCTATGATTTAATTAAAAAAGAAAAAAGAAAAAAAATGTAAAGGTCTCTCCCTTCATGTGAAAAATGAGAAAATACGCAGGATGGTGGCTCACACCTGTAGTACCAGCACTTTGGGAGTCCAAGGGAGAAGGATCACTTGAGACCAGGAGTTCAAGACTAAACTAAGCAATACAGTAAGATACAGCCTCTAGCAAAACCAGAAAAACTAGCTGGGCATCGAGGGGGGTGCCTACAGTCCCAGCTGCTTGGGAGGCTGAGGCAGGAGGATCCCTTAGGCCAAGGAATTGGAGGCTGCTATGAGCTGTGATGATGCCACAGCACCACAGCTGGGGCAACAGAGTTAGACCCTGTCTCAGAAAGAAAAAAAGAAGAGAGATAAATGAAAAAAATAGAAGACTTGAAACAAAAATGATCAATGGTTCAAATATTCCAGGTTATATGGAAAGGGGTCAGTGTGCTGTCCACAATCTTAGAGGCAGGACTCATGTACCAGGGGGCACAGCAGCATCGCCACTGGCTGAGGGCCACAGACGACCATACAGTGGGTGCCGTGAGGTGGCACCTGGGCCCTTTACCTGTCGCATGCCCACCATTGAACGAGTGTGTCCCTCATGGCCTGCTCTGTCCATTTATCTGGCCAGCGCCTACACGTGCACGTTTAGCTCATGCTCTGAGTGTGGGTTATAAGACATCAGATTTGGAAACAACTTAAGGAGAACTTTCTGCAAAGTCCAGATGGGCCAGGAGCAGGGGCCTTGGGGTTCACTGCCCTGTCTGAGCCCAGCCGGCCTCTGTCCCCAAGGGGAGCTGATCTGACTCCTTGGGTTTCATGCTCAGTTTCCCACTGTGAGCCATGAGATATGGCGAGGACCAGGTGAGTTAATGCCCATGAAGCGTCCGTCCGCGTCACCTATGGCTGTGTAATGACATGCGCGTTATCACAGGCAGTCGCCCCAAACTTCCTGTCTGTCATCTCAGTTTCTGTGGGTCAGGATTCTAGGCCAGGCCTGTCTGGTAACCTTTCAGGTCTCGCAAAGGTGCAATCCGGTGCCAGCGAGGGCTGCCGTCTCAGCTGAGGCTCGGCCAGGGAAGGACCGGCTCTCAGATCAGTGCCGTGTTGTCCCTGCTGGCTGCCCAGTGGGGCTGACGTGTCCTCAGAGCCCATGTGGGAGGAAGTGTCCAGCACAAGGGGCATGATGGTCATAAAAGTGTGACTGCAGACACGTGACCACATAAAACTGATCACGTATACATGACCACGTACATGTGAACATAAACACGTGATCACAGACATGTGACCACATGTGCACAATCGCAGACGTGTAACCACACACATAATCACAGACCTGTGACCACATATGCACAATCGCAGACGTGTGATCATGCACATCTAGACTCTTCGCCGTGTTCAGCAGACTGGACACACGTCACAGGTTGTGACCCAGTCGAGAGGTGGGACCTCACAAGAGCTCCAGGCGTCAGGACTCAGAGAGCCTGGGCTCCGGGGTGCACACAGTCGGGCCTGGTACACATAAAGTGCTTAATAAATGCTGTCGGTCACTGTTGACATTGTTGAGGAAGGTGTGGGTGCTCCCTGATGGGCCCACGTGCTGGGGCCTTTAGGCAGGGGCCGGCTGGTGGTTATCAGCACCAAGCAAAGAGGACAGAAGGGTGGCAGGGTAACACCTGACTCAGCCCCTGTGACCAGCTGCCCTCCCTTATCCTCGCCAGCATCTTCGTGCTCCCCCACTGCTTTCCTTTTTTTTTTTATAATAATTTTATTAAATCATAATTGTGTACATTGCTGCAATCATAGGGCAGAATGTGCTTCATATACAATCAGAAACATTTTGATCGTACTGTGAGAGATAGCCTTTATTTTTTTCCTGATTTCACCTGTGTAAAATGGGAGTTACAGCGCCCTGTATGATTTCTGTGAGAACTGTAGGAGTTCTGGTCCCTCAGAGAACAGCAGTGCCTGGGGCTGAGGTGGGAAGGAGGGAAGGAAACTGTCTTATCTTGTCAACCAGCAGCTTAACTCCCCATGGAAAAGGGCCGGATCTCTGCCTGTCCCTTTGCCCCTCTCAAAACCCTAAACAGGTTTGCGTCTGGACTGCACTTAATGAAGGCCGTTAGCATTTCCCCGGAAAGGGGAGCTGATGAGCTGGGCCTCTCGGCTCTCTGGACTTGGGGCTGATATGTGAGAGCTTCACCCATCTGGTTCTCTGCTGGGTTCACCCCTGCACCCCTGCACCCTGCGGCTTGTCCCCAGGCCTGGCAAACACAAACTTCCCACCCAGCAGCCGGCCCCAGAAGAGTCTAGCAGCGCAGAATCCAGTACATAGCGATTAGCAGCGCAGAATCCAGTACATAGCGATGTCACCAATGCACACCTCAGCTCCGTCTCTGCACTTGGACTCTGAGAAATGTGACCCGAGGACCATACAGCCAGCCCAAGTGCACCCTGTGTAGTGCCCACACCTGGCTCCTGCCCCTTGGTGGGGAGAATAAGTGGGAACGGCTGAGGAACTCCAACTCCACCATGCCAGCAACTGGATATTAGAAATGCAATGCTGAGAAGCAGCCCTGCTATTTCTTTAATTTAAGCAACTTCCCAGGGGAGCATTCGGGTGTTAATTGCCTCTGCACTTCTTTACTTGACAGGTATGTCCTTGTGCACCTGGGTGGAGAAGCAATTATGTGGTGCTCTCGGGGCTCTGAGAGATATTCCTTAAAGACTGTAAAGGCAATGACAGGGCATTGTTCTTTTAAAGGGAAACTGTCTTGTTCTGTTTGTGCTTGATAACAAGAGTGGGTATTGTACTCAGGCCACACACAAATCTGTGAAAGGAAAACGTGTAACAGAAAAAAATCAAGACAAGAGTAATGTTTGCAGGAAATATATATCCAGACTTCAGAAATGAGAAAAACACATTCCTCTGTGTTTGCACATATCCCCGAGTTTATCACACGTTAAACAAACAAAACAAAAGGAGAGTGAGCCTTGTCTTCCGATATTCAGCAAGGAATATTTCTCTGAAATGTCACCACAAGGTTGTTACTCTCTGGAACTTGTGTGGCCTTACAAATAAAGGCTTGTCCAGTCACTCAATACAAATCAGTAATACAAATCGTAGTACACTGTGGGTAAAAAGAACATTTACTGAGAGTGACTTTCACAGTCCGCATCAACTACAGTTTGTTAGAATGTTTCAATTTGCATTCAAAACATGAAAGAAATATAGTCTTAGAACTTTTAATTAGAATTCAGAATTCTTTTTTGGTAAGAGTCACTTTGTCAACTTGGCTGAGCCAACACTTGTGACTCATATTAAGCAAAGTGGCATTGTTGAAAGGAGATTGGATTCAGAGTCAGACGCAGGGCTTAGGTTCTAGCAAAATGATTTGCCTTCTATGTGTCTTTAGGCAAATTATTTAATCTTGAAAATCTTCAGAATTTTTTTTTGGCTTTAGGATTCTGCGTTTCTGTGAAAACTGGGTGTGTGTGACTTAAATGCTACCTGAGTGTCACGTTAGGTTATCAGAGAAGATCTAGGTATTTGGGTTCCTGAAACTTGCACAGTTTGAAGGGAGGGAGCTCTTTAAGAAAAACAATACAAACATCATTTCCATATTGACAAGACACGTATTGGGGTGAGCACATTGCTGGGGTCCCTCTGAGGACTCCCAGAGACACCTGTGCCAACCCAGGTCCCAGGAATTTAAGACTCAATAGCTTAACCTGTGATCCCCTGCCCTGTCTTACACTCTCTCTCTCTCACTCTCTCTCTCTCACACACACATACACACACACACACACACACACACACACACACACACGGCTGACAATTAAGTTCGTCAGCTCGTCCCAGAGAAGGTACTGTACACCTCCCAGCTGAACATCCCTATGGTCACCTGCATGTCCTGTTGGCTCCGTCACAGCAGCTGGGTCCCAAGTGCTCAGCAGATTCTTCTGGATCTGCCCAGTCCTGACACAGCAGCTCAGAAAGTAGTGCCCAAATCCCCCAGAGCCCCTTGATTATGTCATGTCCGATGGAAGAAGTGGTGCCGACTTTAATTCAGGTGCCCGTGGAGGTGATGAGGGAGAGACGCGAGCGCTGGCACGTGCCTCTTATCACAGGTTGGGCTTGGGACGGTCTCACAAGGTGGTCCTTCCGAGATTTAGACCTTCAGAGATGTGTGAGGACTTTCTGTACATCACACCTGTTTGTGAGCATCAGTGACCTGGGTCCGGGGGACTGACCAGTTCAGGCTGTGAAATGGCAGCACTCAGCCTTTCCTGTGAGAACAAATCGATCAGTTTCCAAAAAGCTGGACAGCTGGTTCAGGGTGAGATCTGTCTTTCCAGTTGGTCACTGGACGTCACCAACTGACCCTGATGTTCACCCAGTTCCAGAATGGTCAGTTCCCTCAGCCTCTAAAACATGTGTATTGCTTGTGGCTGAGCAAGACGCCCACTTCAGCTAGCTTTGCTGACGGGTTATCAATAAATACTGTGTGCATCGGCCACATCCCTGCTCCTCAGGATATCAGGTGGGTGCATCCAGCCACATCCCAGCCCCTCAGAGTGTCAGCTGGGTGCATCCGGCCATATCCCTGCTCCTCAGGATATCAGCTGGGTGCATCCAGTCACATCCCAGCTCCTCAGAGTGTCAGCTGGGCACATCCGGCCACATCCCTGCTCCTCAGGATATCAGCTGGGTGCATCCGGCCACATCCCTGCTACTCAAAGAGTGTCAGCTGGGTGCATCCGGCCACCTCCCAGTCCCTCAGAGTGTCAGCTGGGCGCATCCGGCCACATCCCAGCTCCTCAGGATATGAGCTGGGTGCATCCGGCCACATCGCAGCTCCTCAGGATTTCAGCTGGGCGCATCCGGCCACATCCCAGCTCCTCAGGATATGAGCTGGGTACATCCGGCCACATCGCAGCTCCTCAGGATATCAGCTGGGCGTATCTGGCCACATCCCTGCTCCTCAGGGTATCAGCTGGGCCCATCCGGGCACATCCCAGCTCCTCAGAGTGTCAGCTGGGCGCATCCGGCCACATCCCAGCTCCTCAGAGTGTCAGCTGGGTGCATCCGGCCACATCCCAG
>CAUYRH010006130.1:0-11692 GCA_963574655.1 Perodicticus potto
TTTTTGAGACAGAGCCTCAAGCTGTCACCCTGGATAGAGTGCTGTGGCATCACAGCTCACAGCAACCTCCAATTCCTGGGCTCAAGCGAGTCTCTTGCCTCTGCCTCCCAGGTAGCTGGGACTACAGGCGCCCGCCACAACGGCTGGCCATTTTTTTGGTTGCAGCCGTCATTGTTGACGTCATTGTTTGGCAGGTCCGGGCTGGATTCAAACCCACCAGCTCAGTTGTACGTGGCTGGTGCATTAGCCCGTTGAGCCACAGGCGCTGAGCCGCAATTTAACTTTCAACAACTTTATAAGGTATTAGTGTCCCTCCCTTTTTTTTCATAGGCAAGGAAACTTGAGACAATAATCAGTAATTATTGCTTTGTGGACTTTTGGCTAAGATTAAATGCAAAACTAAAGTTAACTTCTTCAATATTATGGAGCTTACTTACGGGGATTTGAACCTGACTTGTGACTCCAAACACCATTTGTGCTATACTGGTTTAAAACATTGTCAAAGGTAGTTAACCAAGAATTAGAGACTTTTTTTTTTTTGAGTCAGAGTCTCACTTTATTGCTATTGGTGGAGTGCTGTGGCGTCACAGCACACAGCAACCTCCACCTCCTAGGCTTAGACGATTCTCTTGCCTCAGCCTCCTGAGTAGCTGGGACTAGAGGCACCCGCCGCAATGCCTGGCTACATTTTGTTGCAGTTTGGCTGGGGCCAGTTTCGAACCTGCCACCCTCAGTATATGGGGCTGGTGCCCTACCCACTAAGCCACAGGCACTGCCTTTTTGTCTTTTTGAGTGTCTGGCTTTATTACCTTTTTACCTCTGCTTTCTACAGAGTAGAAAGAGCTTTTGTTGATTGTTTCAACAACAGATACAATATTCACAAATTGAAATTTTTGCCTACATGCAATAAGTATGAACTGAGGTCTCTTTTTTTTTTTTTTGAGACAGAGCCTCAAGCTGTCACCCTGGGTAGAGTCCCGTGGCATCACAGCTCACAGCAACCCCCAACTCCTGGGCTCAAGCAATTCTCCTGCCTCCGCCTCCCAAGTAGCTGGGACTACAGGCGCCTGCCACAACGCCCTGCTATTTTTTGGTTGCAGCCATCATTGTTGTTTAGCGGACCGAGCTGGATTCGAACCTGCTAGCTCAGGTGTATGTGGTTGGTGCCTTAGCCGCTTGAGCCATAGGTGTGAGCCTGAACCAAGGTCTTTAAAGATAAAGAACTGAAAGGGCAAAAACAATAAGCCAGATGGTGGCAGATTACTGGGGATAGTTGATGTCCTGTGGTGCTATGGCATTGATGGGTGCCTGGAAAGTTAGATTAATCACCTAAGGTCACACAGGTGGTTACTGACAGTGAATAGCAAAGAAATGAGAGTATGGGGTATTGATATGGCATGGGGACAGTAAGAGCTCCAGGAACTGAAGAAGGTCTGGCCCAGCCTGGGTTGTATGAGACAGACTAGGTAGAGATTTTCGCACTAGCTCTTCTCTCCTTGGCACATAAGGACAGGAATGCCAATAAATATCTCTCTCTCTCACTATATATATATATTCCACCCCCGCCAAGACAGAGTCTCAAGCTGTCGCCCTGAGTAGAGTGCCGTAGGGTCACAGTTCACAGAAACCTCAAACTCTTGGACTTAAGCAATTTTCTTGCCTCAGTCTCCCAAGTAGCTGGGACTACAGGTGCCCACCACAGTATCGGCTATTTTTTTTTTTTTTTTTTTTGAGACAGAGCCTCAAGCTGTCACCCTGGATAGAGTGCCATGGCATCACAGCTCACAGCAACCTCCAATTCCTGGGCTCAAGCGAGTCTCCTGCCTCCACCACCCAACTAGCTGGGACTACAGGCGCCTGCCACAACACCTGGCCGTTTTTTTTTTTTTTGGTTGCAGCTGTCGTTGTTCGGTGGGCCTGGGCTGGATTCGAACCCGCCAGCTCAGGTGTACGTGGCTGGCGCTTTAGCCCGTTGAGCCACAGGCGCCAAGCCTTTTTTTTTTGCAATTTTTGGCTGGGGCTGGGTTTGAACCCACCACCTCTGGCATATGGGGCCGGTGCCCTACTCCTTTGAGCCACAGGCGTCGCCAACATCTGGCTATTTTTTGGTATTAGTTGTCGTCGTTTGGCAGTCCCAGGCTAGATTTAAACCTGCCAGCTTTGGGGTATGTGGCTGGCGCCTAGCGGCTTGAGCTACAGGCGCCAAGCTTATAACTATGTATTGTATCCTATTTATTGTGAAAAACAGATCTTATCCACAGATATTTGTATATAGTTTAACATCCTAATTATAAAATACCATGGCAATACAGCCTAGAAAGTAAAGATTTAACTTCTTCATGTTACTGGAAAAAAAAAGAAGCAGAAAGGAACAAAGAAAAAGGGAAAGATACAAGTACATTTTCTGAATTTCCTCCTTTTTTTTTTTTAGAGGCAATCTCATTTTATCGCCCTCTGTAGCGTGCTACAGTGTCACAGCTCACAGCAACCATCAGCTATTGGGCCTAGGTGATTCTTTTGCCTCAGCCTTCCGAGTAGCTGGGACTACAGGCGCCCGCCGCCACGCCCAGCTGTTTTTTTGTTGCAGTTTGGCCGGGGCTGGGTTCGAATCCACAACCCTCAGTATATAGAGCCGGCACCCTACTCACTGGGCCACAGGCACTGCTCTCCTTTCTCTCTTTTTGAGTCTGCATGTCACGTAACCTCTTACTAGCATGTAACTGTTTTTTTTTTTTTTTTTTTTTTGTAGAGACAGAGTCTCATTTTATCGCCCTGGGTAGAGTGCCATGGCGTCACACAGCTCACAGCAACCTCCAACTCCTGGGCTTACGAGATTCTCTTGCCTCAGCCTCCCGAGTAGCCGGGACTACAGGCACCTGCCACAACGCCCGGCTATTTTCTGTTTTGCAGTTCGCCGAGGCCGAGTTTGAACCCGCCACCTTCGGTATATGGGGCCGGCGCCCTACTTGATGAGCCACAGGCACCACCTAGCATGTAACTGTTTTTGAGTTACAGAGGAAGAAGAGCAGAATAGCAGTGATTTGGCCAAGAAATCTTTTTTTTTTCTTTTTGGAAACAAGACTCTTACTTTGTTGTCCATAGTAGAATGCCGTGAAATCACAGCACTGAGCTCACAGCAACCTCAGACTCCTGGGCTCAAGTGACTTGCCTCAGCCTCCCAAGTAATTGGGACTACAGGCACCCACCACAACACCCGGCTATTTTTGGAGATGGGGTCTCGCTCTGGCTCAGACAGTCCACCTGCCTCGACCTTCTGGAGTACTAGGCATGAGCCGCCATGCCTGGCTACCAGTTTCTTTTTTTTTTATTTATTTATTTTTTTTATTTTTTTGGTTGCAGCCATCATTGTTGTTTGGTGGGCCCGGGCTGGATTCGAACCCACCAGCTCAGGTGTACGTGGCTGGCGCCTTAGCCCGTTGAGCCACAGGCGCCGAGCCAGTTTCTTTTTTTTTGACAGAGATTTTCTCTTTTTTTGTCACCCTGGGTAACGTGCTCTGGCATCATAGCTCACAGCAACCTCAAACTCTCAGGCTAGCAATTCTCTTGCCTCAGCCTCCCAAGTAGCAAGGATATAGGCGCCCACCACAACGCTCAGCTATTTTTTGGCTGTAGTTGTCACTGTTGTTTGGCAGACCTGGGCTAGATTCAAACCCGGCAGCTCCAGTGTATGTGTCTGGTGCCCTAGCCGCTGAGCTACAGGTGCTGAGCCTTTTTTTTTTTTTTTTTTTTTTTGACACAGAGTCTTACTTTGTCCCCCTCACTAGAGTGCTGTGGCATCATAGCTTACATTTACCTCAAACTCTTGGGTTTAAGTCATCCACTTGCCTCCGCCTCCCAAGTAGCTGGGACTACAGGCGCTTCCCACAATGCCAGGCTATTTTTTGAGAGGGGGTCTTCCTCTTGCTCAGGCGGGTCTCAAGCTCCCTGCAAGTTCTTTAAAGCTATAGCCAACACAATTAAGGCCACTGTGGCCTCAGTTTATCTACCAGATGCTAGGAACAGTTTATGCCAGTTTGTGGAGGTGTGATCAGTAGTTCTTTCTCATTTCCACTGCTGCTAATGGCCCCATCCATTGATTCAAGGAACTTCAGGCTCCTAGGTTCAGGTCATCTAATTCCTAGTTTAATATGGGTCCTTCTTTTGCCAGTTATTACCAAACTTCTGCTTAAGAGAGAACTCACTAACCCAAAAGGAACCCCATCAGTGGACAGCCCTAGTTGTTAGACAATGCTTTCTTACACAGAGCCAAAATCTGTCTCCTTTTATGGGGGGATGAACCAACCCCAGCCTATTTAGAGTTTTACCCTGAGACTTTATTTGCTTATAAGCTGTAGGATGATTTTTAATCTTCAATCACCTTTTCCTCTCTAACTTGAGAGATACATTTCATTCTTTTTTTTTTTTGAAACAGAGTCTCATTTTGTTATCCTTAGTAGAGTGCTGTAGCATCATCGCTGACAGCAAGCTCAAACCCCTGGGTTTAAGTGATCCTTTTGTCTCAGCCTCCCAAGTAGCTGGGACTACAGGCACCTGCCACAATGCCCAGCTATTTTTAGAGACAAGGTCTCAGCTCTGGCTCAGACTGGTCTTGAACCTCTGAGCTCAGGCAATCCACCTGCCTCGGCCTCCCAAGTGCTGGGATTACAGGCGTTAGCCACCGTGCACAGCCCTTAGAGATACATTTCTTTTTTTCTTTTTTTTCTTTTTTGTTTGAGACAGAGCCTCAAGCTGTCACCCTGGATAGAGTGCCGTGGCATCACAGCTCATAGCAACCTTCAATTCCTGGGCTCAAGCAAGTCTCCTGCCTCCTCCCAAGTTGCTGGGACTACAGGCGCCCGCCACAACACCTGGCCATTTTTTGGTTTCAGCCGTCATTATTGTTTGGCGGGCCGAGGCTGGATACGAACCCGTCAGCTCAGGTGTATGTGGCTGGCGCCTTAGCCTCTTGAGCCACAGGCGCCGAGCCCATTTCTTTTTTTCTTTTGGTAGAGACAGAGTCTCACTTTCTCGCCCCTCAGTAGAGTGCTGTGGCGTCACGCAGCTCACAGCAACCTCCAACTCCTGGGCTAAGGCAATTCTCTTGCCTCAGCCTCCCAAGTAGCTGGGACTACAGGTGCCCGCCACAACGCCTGGCTATTTTTCTGTTTTGCAGTTCAGCTGAGACCGGGCTTGAACCCGCCACCTTCGGTATATGGGGTCAGCGCCGTACTGGATGAGCCACAGGTGTCGCCCAACATCAACCCACTTTGTTTTTTCTTTTTCAGTTTTTTTGGTTTGGGCCATGCTTGAACCCACCACCCCCGGTATATGTGGCCGGTGCCCTGCTCCTTGAGCCACAGGTGTCACACTTTTTTTTTGTTGAGACAGAGCCTCAAGCTGTCACCCTGGATAGAGTACTGTGGCATCACAGCTCACAGCAACCTCCAATTCCTGGGCTAAAGCGAGTCTCTTGCCTCCGCCTCCCAAGTAGCTGGGACTACAGGCGCCCGCCACAATGCCTGGCCATTTTTTGGTTGCAGCCATCATTGTTGTTGGGTGGGCCCCGGGCTGGATTCGAACCCGTGAGCTCAAGTGTACATGGCTGGCACCTTAGCCCGTTGAGCCACAGGCGCTGAGCATTTTTTTTTTTTTGAGACAGAGTCTCACTCTGTTGCCCTCAGTAGAGTGTCATGGTGTCACAGCTCACAGCAACCTCCAGCAATTGAGCTCAGGCGATTCTCTTGCCTCAGCCTCCTGAATAGCTGGGACTATAGGCACCCACCACAATGCCCAGCTATTTTCTTGTTGCAGTTTGGCCGGGGCCAGTTTCGAACCCACTACGGTATATGGGGCCAGCACTCTACTCACTGAGCCACAGGTGCTGCCTCAGAGATACATTTGTTATGTAGGATCTCATTTTAAAAATGTATTAAAAAATAATTATATTTAATAATTGACTATTTTGTTTTGATTTTGTCTTTTCAGGGTCACAAAAAGAGATTTTACTTAGAAGAACAAAGAGAAGGTTTAGAGTACTTTCAAAGAGAGTTGGAAGTGGGTCTCTGTCATGAAAGAGAAAAGGTGAGAGACAGAGGCAAAGGCCTGCAGGACTATACATACTCTCTTTCTTTGAAATTAGTTGCAAGTCTTACTTTGGCCTCTGTGTCCTTCCAGGCAGTATGTCTTTTTCTCAGGGTCACAGAGAGAATTTAGGAAGAACAAAGAGAAAGTTTAGAGCATTTCAAAGGAGAGTTGTAATAAGTGGGTCCCTCTCATGGAGGAGAAAAGGCAAGAGAGACAAAATTTTTTTTTTTCTTTTTAGAGCCAGAGTCTCACTTTGTCACCCTGGGTAGAGCCATAGGCACCGCCCCAAGAGACCAATATTTTGTAAATATATCTTGGTGTCTGATGCCTCTTCAATTGCTAGGTTTGAACCAAGCTTGGCTTCACAGAACTCACCGGGATAAGCCCTTCTTAGTGAGTTTTTTTACAACTTTCTTGAAAATGACTATTCCCGGGTGGTGCCTGTGGCTCAAAGGAGTAGGGCGCCGGCCCCATATGCAGGAGGTGGTGGGTTCAAACCTAGCCCCGGCCAAAAACTGCAAATAAATAAATAAGTCAATAAATACAAATGTCTCTTTAAAAAAAAAAAAGAAAATGACTATTCCCAGGCAGTGCCTATCGTTGAGTGGGTAGGGCGCTGGCCCCATATACCAAGCAAGGGTGGTGGGTTCAAACCCGGCCCCAGCCAAACTACAACAAAAAAATTGCTGGGTGGCTTAGCGCCTGTGGCTCAATGGGCTAAGGTGCCAGCCACGTACACCTGAGCTGGCAGGTTCAAATCCAGCCTGGGCCCACCAAACAATAATGACGGCTGCAACCAAAAAATGGCCGGGTGTTGTGATGGGCGCCTGTAGTCCCAGCTACTTGGGAGGCGGAGGCAGGAGACTCACTTGAGCCCAGGAATTGGAGGTTGCAGTGAGCTGTGATGCCACGGCACTCTATCCAGGGTGACAGCTTGAGGCTGTCTCGAAAAAAAAAAAAAAAATTGCTGGGCGTTATGGCGGGTGCCTGTAGTCCCAGCTACTTGGGAGGCTGAGGCAAGAGAATCACTAAGCCCAGGAGTTGGAGGTTGCTGTTAGCAGTGTGATGTCACGGCACTCTACGGAGGTCAATAAAGTGAGACTCTGTCTCCACAAAAAAAAAAAAAAAAAAAAGAAGAAAATGACTATTCCCAAAAATAGTTTACTTGGACATATACTAACACTTAATCTTAAACTCCTGGGCTCAAGTGATCCTCTACCTCAGCCTCCTGAGGATATGTGAGTTTTTTTGGCAAGTGATATGAAATGCCTCCCTAGTTTCATCAGGATACAAAAATTTCAAAATACCAATATCACCATTGCCCTCAACAACATTGACAACAATTTTTGCTCAAGTTTCCCTGATTATTTGATTGATGTCTCTTAATCTCTAGGTTTCCCTTGCAATTTATTTGTTGAAGAAGTTGGGGTTGTTATGTATTTTGAGAGCTGGTGTTTGATGATTATATCACCATAGTTTCACTTAATATGTTCCTTTGTCCAAAGCTTCCTTTCAAAATATATATTTAAATAAAAGTTTGATTAAATATTAGGTACAGGTAGTATGTGGTTTTGACAAAATTGTGAAGGTAGTGGGTATCAGTTTGGGAAACACTTTATCGCCCTCGGTAGAGTGCTGTGGGGTCACACAGCTCACAGCAACCTCCAACTCCTGGGCTTAGGCGATTCTCTTGCCTCAGCCTTCCGAGTAGCTGGGACCACAGGCACCCGCCACAATGCCTGGCTATGTTTTTGTTGCAGTTCAGCCAGGGCCAGGTTTGAACCCACCACCCTCGGTATATGGGGCCGGCGCCTTACTGACTGAGCCACAGGCACCGCCCAAGATCACTTATCTTATCCATTTTCCTGTTTATTAACCTCTCTATGAGGAGCTGGGTCTCAAAATAAAAACTGAAATGTAAGCCAGATCACTGTGCTCTCTCACAGCAGTGCTAATAAAAGGATAAGTGCAATAAATTTCTAAAATGCATTTTTAAATACGTTTTATTTTTTCCTCATTGGTACAGAAGATAGCTTACTGTAACATTCACTCTTTGAAATAAAAAAAAAAAAAAGAAAGAAAAGAAAAAAGAAAATCAGAAAGTAAAACCAGCCCAAAGAAAATAACACATGCAACCACAACAAGATTTGGTCAATAAACCTAGGCTTAGCAATTTAAGAAGCTTGGATGAGGCATAACATATTCTACTTTTATTAGTTCTGTCACTGGACTTCATAAGATTATGTAGGAGAAAAACATTTTTTTTTCTTTTCTTTTTTTTTTTTTTGAGACAGAGTGTCACTATGTCACCCTCGGTAGAGTGCCGTGGGTCATCAGCTCACAGTAACCTCCAACTCTTGGGCTTTAGCGATTCTCTTGCCTCAGCCTCCCAAGTAGCTGGGACTATAGGCGCCCACCACAACACATGGCTATTTTTTTTTTTTTTTTTTGAGACAGAGCCTGAAGCTGTCACCCTGAGTAGAGTGCTGTGGCATCACAGCTCACAGCAACCTCTAATTCCTGGGCTCAAGCAAGTCTCTTGCCTCAGCGTCCCAAGTAGCTGGGACTATAGGGGCCCGCCACAACGCCTGGCCATTTTTTGATTGCAGCCGTCATTGTTGTTTGGTGGGCCCGGGCTGGATTCGAACCCGCCAGCTCAGGTGTACGTGGCTGGCGCCTTAGCCCGTTGAGCCACAGGCGCCGAACCAACACATGGCTATTTTTCTTGTTGCAGTTGTCTTTGTTGTTTAGCTGGCCCGGTCCAGGCTCGAACCCACCAGCTTCAGTGCATGTGGTTGGTGCCATAACCACTGTGCTATGGGCGCTGAGCCAGAAAAGCTTTTTATTGTTAAGGGGATGGTTGTATTAAAGATATAGGAAAGGAACAAAGAGTATATATAGTTCACTGGGAGAGGGGGTGATACTGACAAAGGACTAAGGTTTCTGTTTTGGAAATCTGTTCCGTGGTTATCTGAAGGCTAAGGACACATGCTTATTACCTCCACTGATAAAGGCAGAGGCAGTGTTATATAGTCTCATCTACTATCTAGGACAAACAACACAGACACTACCCACAATGAGTAAACTGAACAAGGAGCTCCTGGTTGATAGAGCCTTCCACTAAGCCAGTACTACACTAGATCTGCAACCTGCAAGTACCCGAAACAGTTTCTAGAAGAGCTCCATCAGGTGCTTAAAAGACACTAAGCAAGAACAGCCCTTCCTCATTGTTTTCCTTCTTTGACTGGAACTTTTGCAAAATACAGTGTGACAGATAAAGAATAGATTTATATTTCTACCCCACTCTGTTTTGGTAACTTTCAGAAGACTTGGTAATCTGTCTTTCCTAAGATTTTTAGACAAATGAGCATACTACAGATATGCACCTAGTAACAACTTAAAATGAGGCCAGGCATGGTGGCTCATGCCTGTAATCCCAGCCCTTTGGAAGACGGAGGTGGGTGGATTGTCTGAGCTCAGGAGTTCGAAACCAGCCTGAGCAAGAGCGAGACCTCATCTCTATAATTAGCTGGGCACTGTGATGGGCACCTGTAGTCCCAGCTACTCAGGAGGCTGACGCAAGAGGATCAGTTGAGCCTAAGAGTTTGAGGTTGGGGTGGCGCCTGTGGCTCAAGGAGTAGGGTGCTGGCCCCATATTCCAGGAGTGGCAGGTTCAAGCCCAGCCCCGGCCAAAACTGCAGGAAAAAAAAAAAAAAAAAAGAGTTTGAGGTTACTGTGAACTGTAATGCCACAGCACTCTACCAAGGGTGACAAAATGAGACTCTGTCTCCAAAAAAAAAAAAAAAATTAAAATGTTCTGTGAACACTATGCACTGTGAGAAAGAAAAAGTTTATTTGGGTGTTTTTGTGTTTATTTTTATACGTGTGTGTGATATATATATATATACATACACAAACACACATACATATACATATATACACACATACACACATACCAGAGCACTCTAGCCTGGGTAAACATAGTTGAGACTTTTCCTTTATATTTGAGACAAGAGTCTCAAGCTGTCACCCTGGGTGGAGTGCTATGGCATCACAGCAACCTCCAACTACTGGGCTTAAGAAATTCTCTTGCCTCAGCCTCCCAAGTTGCTGGGACTACAGGCGCCCACCACAACGCCTGGCTATTTTTTGGTTGTAGTTGTCATTGTTGTTTGGCAGGCCCAGGCTGGATTCGAACCCACCAGCTCTGATGTATGAGGCTGGCACCCTAGCCGCTGAGCCACAGGCGCTGAGTCATAGTGATACTTTTTTCCAAAAAACAAAAAAATCCTAAGTTCAAGTCATCCCCCTGAATAGCTGGATCTATGGGTGAAAACCAACACACCCAGCTAATTTTTCCTTTTTTTTACAGAGATGGGGTCTTGCTCTTGTTCAGGCTGGTCTTAAACTCCTGGACTCAAGCAATCCTGCCACTTTGGGCTCCCAGAGTACTAGTATTATAGGCATAAGGCACCATGCCCAGCCTACATAAATACTTAAATGCTTCACTCCATAGGTTTTAAGATAAAATAGTTTAATGAAAAAATAAATAAGTATACTATGTTAATGATCTTGTATACAAGCGACAGCAAAGAAAAAGTAAGAACCAGATATTTTTGTAGGAGAAAAAGAATCTGATTGTGTGTGTAATATTAAGGAGAATAAGGAATAATTTAACCAGAAGAGGTTATCTCAAAACTTTCATTTTAATACACTTAGATCCAATTTATAATTGTCTAGTTTCCCCAAAATATATTTCCCAGTTTGGCTTTGGTCAACTGAGAAAACAAAGCAAACAAACTCCTTTCTGCCTATCCTTACTATATTTAATCCTCTGGTAGTCTTCTTCTCTGAATACAAATACATTTAACAACATCTATTATTGAAATTTATGCTGGAGATATGACTGCTTTTACCCATAGCTGATGTTTTCTGATTATATTTCTGAAGACAAATATCCCCAACAATAACATGTGTTGAAAGCTACACAAAGGTACAGATTGACAGACAAAAAAAGACACAGACTGTGTAAGTAGTACAGAGCTTGCAGAAATGGAAATAAAACAGAAATCCACCTGGGTTGGAGGTATAGGGTTAATTTCTCTTACTGAGGCTCAGGTTTCCCCTTGATTAGATTTTAACAGTCCGTCTAAGTTCAAGAGAAGGTGCATCTTTCTTCTTTGTTAACCAAACATGCCTAGGTAGAGCTGCTTCTCTTTCCTATGGTAGCTGCTGAGTTCGGACTGTGTCAGCTGGAGGTACCGCCGGAGATTGGCATCTTTAGGCTGCCTGTTGACAGCTGCCAGGAGGTAATGTCGAGCGTGGTCATAGTCCTGCAGATGGAAAAAGGCTAATCCAGCCCGATATAAGGCCTTGGCATTATCAGGCTGTCGTTCCAGGACTTTCTGACTGTATTCTCTCACTCGTTCGTAGTTCACTGGCTCCATCTGAAGGAGACAAGCAGCTAGATTGTTGTAGTAGTCTGTCTGGGTGGTTTGCAGTATGTTTTCTTGCTCAGGTGTGAGAGCCAGGCCTTGAGGACCTTCCCTGTAACGCTGGTTCCCTTCCTCCTTGTACAGCTGAGCCTCCTGCAGGCGCTTCTCCATAA
>CAUYRH010006131.1:0-10527 GCA_963574655.1 Perodicticus potto
TTTTTTTTTTTTTGAGACAGAACCTCAAGCTGTCACCCTGGATAGAGTCCCATGGCATCACAGCTCACAGCAACCTCCAATTCCTGGGCTCAAGCTAGTCTCCTGTCTCTGCCTCCCAAGTAGCTGGGACTACAGGCGCCCGCCACAACGCCCGGCCATTTTTTGGTTGCAGCCACCATTGTTGTTTGGTGGGCCCAGGCTGGATTCGAACCCGCCAGCTCAGGTGTACACGGCTGGCGCCTTAGCCCGTTGAGCCACAGGCGCCGAGCCCTCCATATGACTCTTAATGACTATGTGGCCACCATCTCCACACAGGGAGCTCCCCAAATAAGCTCAAATTAAGAATTGGGTTTAGTAGAGAAAACTACATTGGGAGCAAGCAGTTTGGACACAGTTACGTGTGGGGCCTTTTTAGCAAACCCATTCTATTAAAAAATTTACAAAACAGGCTTGGCGCCTATAGCTCAGTGGCTAGGATGCTAGCCACATACACCGAGGCTGGTGGGTTCGAATCCAGCTCCGGCCTGCCAAACGACGACAACTACAACCAAAAAACAGCTGAGCTTGTAGTCCCAGCTACTTGAGAGGCCGAGGCAAGACAATCGCTTAAGCCCAAGAGTTTGAGGTTGCTGTGAGCTGTAACGCTACAGCACTCTACCAAGGGCAACATAGTGTGAGACTCTGTCTCAAGGAAAAAAAAAAAGTTTATAAAACATCTATTGGGCAGGATGAGGTAGTTTGCTTTATAGGTTTCATTATCCTATTAACTTTCAGGCTTTAGGCTACACGTCCCATTACCATTGGAAAATATAAATATAAAAACTGAATTTGCCCAAACTTCCCCTAACTACATTGTCACACTGTCAATGTGAGGAACCTTAGTAGCTCAGGCTCCAGGTGTACAGTCTATAGAGGCCTCATGGCTTCCCTGGGCTCTTCTCATATCCAGGGGCACAGAGACCAAGTCCAACTCCTCCAACTTGCCCATCTTGCAACGGGGAAAGAGAGTGGGGTAGGGGCTGTTCCAGGCTCACATACCAGAGTCCTAATGGGAGGAAGGGGAACAGATGTCAGAGTCTCACAGGTCTGTGCTCAACCCTGATCAGCCAGACTGAGTTCAGTTGAGTTTTTCCTGTCTTAACTTACAATTCCTAAACTGTAAAATGAGACTAATAACACTGAGGATTGCCTTGAGGAGTAAGTGGTAATGATGCCAAACTGCCAAGCATAGTACATGCTCAGTGAGGTTAGTGACTAAGGCACATGCCCTCATCTTACTCCCCACCCAGACCAGCAAATCACCAACACACCAACTGTGTCCAAATGTTGCTTTATCTTTCGGCATGAAAGATCTTCACAGTATCAAAAGAATTGGAAAATAAAAACAAAAAACCAAACAAAGAGAGCAGTGTTGGGCCAGCAGTACCATCAGCCTCTGGCCACAGGCCAGCCCAATCCCTGGGCTCTGAGTATGGAGGCTGCGTAGCACCAGGAAGCGGCTCTGCCAAGGTCCTAAAGGGCCCCAGCACAGTGCGGCATCTGTTCAGCTTTTAGTTGGTCAAGGACGGCGGAGAGCAGGGAGGATCTTGGTTGGGTAGGTAGGGCAGATGGAGGGAGAAAGTGTAGACTTTCAGCTGGCAGTTGCACCCTGAAAAAGCTCTTTCTGTACAGGACCTGAGAAAGAATAGGATCCCAGTTAGCAGTGGCTCATGCCCCAGCCTCCCCATACCAACTCTGGATCCCCATTGGTCCCTGTGGAGGCACAAACAGCTGGTTATTTTTGTTCCCTGGGTTGAAATTATTGAACAGATTCCCTGGATCACCTCTAGCAGAGGATGGAAGTTAAGACCCTGTTGGAGGACAGAGCCCTGTCCTGGGGTTCGACACATATGGAACAACATCCAGCCTCTGGCACTGGCTTTCTGCTGGCAGGTGCCAGAGGCCAGCTGTACACTCACACTCTTACCCCAGGCTCTGTATGCACTGCCCAGAGCAGGGTAGAGAGGGTCAAAGAGAATACCTACTGGAGGGGAGAAAAGGACATCTCTGCTTTGCAAAAGAGATCAGCAAAGGTGGGAAAGGATCAAGAGGAGGAAGAGGGAGAAGGCGGCTAAATTTGTTTCCTGGATGTCAGTGATATTGAGGGAGGAGATTCAACCCTTTTCTCTCTGTAGGAACAAGAGATGAAAGTGCCTAGGGTCCCTACTACTCCTAGTTTGTGAGGTGATGGAGAGGCAGGAAGGCACTTAGGCTCTGGAAGATGCCCCTGGGGCTACAGATGGCTCAGTTTGGTAAAAGATCAGGGAGCACCCCCCCTACCCCCAGTAGAGGAGGGGCTGAGGTGAGTCTGAAGAAGACAGTCCTGGCTCCAGCAGGGAGCCCCAACCTTGAAAGCTGCCCTGGCTTCAGGCTCTTTGGACTGCCCCTGAGGAGTTATAGGTCCAGAAGTCTGCTGCCTCAGCCTAGAGAGGAGCTTCCCTGGCACTGGAAAAAGGAAGAAAACAACAGGTGGGGGACACTATTGAATGGAGAGCATTCATGAGCTCAGCCCACCTGGCCCAGTCTCCCACTGCCTTGAGTACAGCTGTGTGGTGGCCAGCCAGAAGAAGCCTGACCCTGGGATGCAGATCAGGGCTAAGATATGGAACTACACAGCAATTAGACCCCAGATCAGCACATAGCCTGCTTGCTAGATTCCCTTCTCTTTTGCAGCAGGATTTCTGGCCCAATGCCTTTTCCATTCTTCTGTTCCTAGTCCAGAACATCACTTGATACATCAATATTTCTGTCAAAAAGATCTGTGCAGGTGGCTGGGAGGGGAGACCAGAGGTACCTATCTCTTCTTCCAGGAGGCAGCTTGGCTACCAATTTCCTCATGGAAGTCATCCTATTTGGGAGAGCCCCCACTAATGCCTAAATGACCTACAAGGCCTTTGTCTAGCTCACCAGCCCCCTCACTGCTCCCTCAAGGCTGGCTCCTTCTGCTGGGAGGCACCCTGGTAGTCTGCACTGAGAAGCCAGACCAGGGGCATTCTACCTCAAGGCCTGATAATGTCAGGGTAGGGGCAGCCCCAAGGGGCCTGCCACTAACTGGGCACCTTAAAAAGCAAGTGGTAACAGAAGCAGAGCCCTCATGGTGATACCATAGGAGATAGTAGTCCAGAAAGGGGCACTTCAGGAATATGGGCAGGAGAGGTCAGGGAGGGCCAGGCCCAGGGAGTAGTAGTGAAAGAACAGAGGCCTATGGCAATGGCCACAGGAGAAGGGATGGGGCCTAGACACTTGGGAATTATAGCCTCTGTATTACTTTAGAGGTGCAGGGGTCAGGGGTGCAAGCCCGAAGTCCAATTTCCTGTGTCTCAGAATCAAGAATGGTCTGGCAGGGACACAGGGAGTGGGGTACATGCAACAACTGGAGTCTCTATACCTCACTGAGCCATGCTGCGAGTGGTTTTCTTGAGGCTAAAGTTAGTCCAGTTCACAGCAACTTTCTGACGAGTTTGCTTTGCAGAATCCAAACAGAATCTGTTGGATTTGGGAGAAGCAGAAGAAGGCACAGTCAGAGGTTTCTTCTCTTCCTCCCTGGACCCCTCTTCTAGACACTGTGTCCCAACTGCTAAGAAAACAGGTTGGCTTTGTACCCTCTCTACCTCCTAGAAACCAGCACCTGTGAGTCCAAAAGACAATGTATGAAGGACAGCACGACTGCTTTGGGACAACAAATCCCTTTTTTATCTCTGATTTTATTCTCTAGCTGTACTCAACTGTTTCCCTAAGGACAGCCATCCCTTGATATCTGCAGGGGACTAGTTCTAGGACCTCCTCCAGATATAAAAATCCATCAATGCCTCCTCTATTCTTCAAACCATCTCTAGATTGCTTATAATACTAATACAATGTAAATGCTATGTAAATAGTTATAACTGTATTTTTACTTATATTGTTTTTTGTTGTTGTACTGTTATTTTTAATTATTCATTGCTTTTTGTTTTTTAATATTTTTATCCAAGATTGCCTGAATTCATGCAGATACAGAACCTGTGGATACAAAGGGCCAGAAGTATGCTATGTTTCTTTCACCCTCACTGGCCCTACTGTCACAAACATCTTTTGTTTTACTTAGCAAACTTTTTTTTTGCAGTTTTTGGCCGGGGCTGGGTTTGAACCCACCACTTCTAGCATATGGGGCCGGCGTACCACTCCTTTGAACCACAGGCGCCGCCCATACTTAGCCAACTTTTTTATTCTTCAGGTTTAGCTCTGTTAGGTTTAGAATCCCCCTGGGAAGGCCGCCTGGCCTGCCCCCACCCCTAATGCCATCGGGCCATCACTCCTCTAACAGCATTTAACACCTGGCTGTACCTTTATGGCTTCTTAACCCCCCATCTAGACTGTGATTGACTTGCCTTGGCCTCTAGAGTTCAGCCCAGGCAGAGCAAGAAGTCTAAGTGAATAAAGAAGGCAAACAAAGCTGGAAAAAGCCCTGGTTCTTGGGGCCAAAAATGCCTCTTTCTCCCTGTCTTTGTGGCACTCTGGGTTCCAGCAGACAAGCCAATGGGACAGGGACTGGAGGGGTAGTGAGGTTCCCAAAGGGGCCAGGGCTAAGAGAGCAGCCCTTTCTGAGGCCTAGGGTACAACACAGGCTCAATGGTGGGCAGGACCTGGAGTCCCCTGCAAAGTGAGAGAGCAGGCAGCCCACACTTACCTCTTAAAGTACTCCACTTCACGGTCAGTCTCATCCATCTCCACCCCATCCATGTCCTTGGGCAGGAACACATCGTCTAGGAAGACACAGCCAGGAGGGCTCAGTGCCAATGGCCAGGCCTCTGGGCTCATGCTGTGGGGGTAGTGCTGCCCACACGCGAGGACTGCCCTCCACCCCATGGCCTGGCTGGGGTGAGGGGTCAGTCACTCGGTTCCTGGTGCACTCACCCAAGGAGGAGGCCGGCTTCTCCTGCTTGCTGCGGTTGCGGCGGCTGCGGCCCTTGCCCTGAGGCAAGCTCTGTGGCCTTGTTGGGCCTGGGGTCTGCACAGACTCCTGCTCCAAAGGCCGTGCCTTGGCCTCGCCTGGCCAGTTTTGCCAGGAGCTGCCCCTCTCCTTCTCAGTTTTGGGGCTTCCAGACCAACCTGGTCCTGGCCGGCTCCCCTGGCTCCCCACTCCAGCCTCAGCACAGCTGCCCACTTTGGGAGCCTCTGGGACCTTGCCTGGCTGCTTGGTACCAGTGCTCTGGCCCTTAGCACTGAAAACTTCTAGGTTGGTCAGGGCCCGGTGGGCAAGGCTCATCTCACTCTTCTTGGCCCGACTACCCTGTCTTTTGCCCTTCCGTGGCTTCCCACCTGAGGCCACAGGTTCAAGTAGCTCCTGGTTGCAACTAGGGACCTCCTTTGAACTTGGCTCCTCACAGCTAGGGTCTGGCTTAGGTGTCTTGACCCAGATCACCCGGGATAGGTTGGGCACTGTGTTGAGTCTCCTCACTAGCCCATTCTCAGGGATGATACCAGGAGGGGAGCCCCTCACCTCTGTCCATGGTGGGTGGGGGCCTCTCATTTCTGCCCACGGTAGGGCTGGTTCGCCTGAAGCTTGTAACGTGTGGTTCTGGGGGGAGCCCAAAGTCAAAGGGGACAGGTCAAGGTTGATGTCAGGCTGCTGCTCTGAGGAGCCACTGAGGTTTGAGGGGGGTAGACTGTGAGGCTCAGGTTCAGCAGCCCCCTCCTTAGAGAAGCCATTGCTGTCCATGCTGAGCTCACACACACTGAAGCTGGCACGGATGGAGTTCTTGACAGTGTTCTTTATCTCCTGCAGACGACTGCTCAGGAAGCTGTTGACCCGATCCAGTTCCCGGTCAGGCCACTCCAAGAGCCTCTCCCTGACACGCCTTGGCTCCCCGCTTCCAGAAACACAATTCACCTGCTTTAGAGCATCTGCTGCCACCTGGGCCTTCTCCTTTTCCTGCCAATACAAGAGGCAATTTCATCAGGGGCTTGTCAACTACCAGGCACAATGTGATACCTGACGCATCAGTCTGGGACCCAGCTTTGTCACTAACACGCTGGAGGCAAAGCCTCACAATCTTGCCCTGCTCATTCACTCTACAGCAGCGAGAATGAAATGCAATCAGACAGGTACGTGTTCTGGGGGTGAGGGGACAGTCATACCCACAGAGTGTTTTTACAGTTTGTCTATCTTAGGGGACTCATCTGCAAATGGGGAAAATAATTCTGGAGTGAAGACAAAAGGGGGGACAGATGTGAGGAAGATGACCACTAGAGACATTCCGTCTAAGTATGTAGGTGGTAGGGGAAAAGCTATCATAGGAGTCTCATAGGAAGGAGGATTTGGGGTTCATGAGATTGCCATAATAGATGAGGTTGCTCTGGGTGGCTGGGACGCATGGTTCTCCTGATGCTGGGTCCAGGCATTACCAAAGAGGGCAACATTCCAATAGAAAGGCCACATCTAAAGTGTACCCAATGGCATACCATGGACAGCTACACTGGGCCCTCACAGCAAAATGTAAAAGTGGCCCCTTTGCCTAGGTGAGGATGGGAATGCTCACAGAGGCTCTGCTAGTCAACTTTGACAGACCTGGATCCAGAGAATCAAAATGAAGGTCTGTGGGCTGAGTCACACCCACCTCTCCACCCAACCCCAAGGCAACAGCAGGCCAACAAGGCCTTTGCAGGGGAGATAAGGGACAGACGCTGAAACCTAGAGGAGATGGTGATGGTGGGCCAGGTGCTGGATGACACCCACCATTTCATGTATTTACAGTTAATTTGGGAATGGAAGAGGAAAAACAGGAAAAGGAAACTAATGAAAGAAATAAGCGCTTGACAGTATCTCAACTTAGAATGACCCTGTGCCCCAGCAGGCAGACGTTTATTCTTCCATCTTTTGTGAACACTGGTTCCACAACTGAGTAAGATCAGTTGTTCCTGTGGGACCTTAGACAAATCACTTTTTCTCTCTGAACCTTACTTTCCCTGTTTGTAAATTAGGGAGAAAAATACCTATGCCTCACAGGGTTGCTATGAGAGCTGAGGCGGGGTATGTGGAGTATCTTTCTCTGTGCTCCTGGGAAAAGCAGCTCAGTTCAGTCTGAAGCAGTGTTTCCAGCTGTGCGTGGGGCTTGGAGGCTACATGGATGGAAGAGAACTGGAGGGCTCTTTACCTCACTCCAACCCTGCGCCTGCACAGCTTTGCTTCTTCTATTTGTTTTAGACTGGGGTTTTATGGAAGATTTCAGAAGTCTCGTGATTAAACACAAAAAAGTCTGAAAACTACTAGTGGGGAGGGAGTGACACGAGACCCACATATACTTTGGTAGCGAGAGAAGGAGAAAGCACATTTTCTACTATGTACAATAAGCCTGACACTTTCCATAGCTTGTCTCATTTAATCTTCACAGCCGTCCTTGTGGCATTATGATCCACAACTTATAAATGAATAATGTTAACTTTGGGATGAATAAGGAACCAGCTCAAGGTTACATGGCTAGTAAGTGGCAACACACCCAGGTATAATCTCCAGAAGTTCTCATGTTTTTCATCTCTGTCTGACAACCATTTTCTGACCGACCAACTCTGTGAGGCAGTAGGTTAGGCTCTGGGAGTTCTGCCAAGCATGAAGCATAGTATCTGCCTCACTGATATTAGTACGCTGGGGGAGACAGACATGCCAAAAGGCTGTTTAATTCAGAGTGACAGGGACAAGTCTATAGGGAAGAATGCACAGGCACTCTGGGAACTGAGTGGAATTATTCCCAACCAGACAGGGTCATCAGGGAATGCTTCCAGAGGAGGCAGTATCAGCACTAAGTAGTGAAATGTGAGATTGTCCTAAAGAAAGTGAGAAAGAGCAGGAGGAAGAGCAAGTGTAAGGTCTGGGAAGTGGGAAAGCCTAGTACCTTCAGGGAATGAAAATCATTCAGAGGTACAGCTGGAGCCCAGACCGGAGAAGGGGAGAGGAGTGGAGGGGAAGGGTAGGTGGGGAGGAAGGCCAGAAAGGAGAGGCAGAGAGATGAAGCTGGCAGGCTAAGCAGGGGCTGGATCATGAAGGCTAGTGTCTGGGACTGACCCTGAGAACAATACTCACACACCGAAAGCTTGAAAGTAGTGGCAGCTATCAGGGAAGTGGCATGGATAGGACTTTAGATGACGGGAGGTGAAAAAGAATGAGGTGAGTCAGGAAAATACCACTAACTACCATAAAGGCTCCCAAAGCAGCTACTAGTGACTGAATGTTCAAATGTGCCAGGTACTCTGCTCAACCTTTCCATACATCATTTCATCCTCACAATAATCCAGGATTTAAGTTTTGTTATTCTCATTTTGTGGATGAAGAAATTGAGGCTTAGAGGTTAAGTGATTTGCCCAAAGTCATACACCAAGTGTGGCAAAGCTGAGCTTCAAATTGAGGTCCAATTCCAAGGTCTTCTGCTCTTAGTCACAGTGATGCATACCCCCAGCATGGTACCCACAGTTCTGGTTCAGGCAACAGGGTGCACGGTGATGCCACTAACTAGACAACAGAGAAGGAAGAGCAAGGCTCTTTGGAGAAGGATAATAAGCTCAGTTTGGGAGGTTGTGAGTTTGAGTTACCTCTAGGACATCTGCAAGGAGATGCCCAACAGCCGTGGAAGAAATCAATGTGAAGTAAAGGGAGGAAACACTATCTAGATGTTTCTAGGTGACCTCTCTCTTTCCCAGAAGATGTCCTCAAAGTGGAAGGATTAGGGAGAGGAAAAGGGGCTCATTAGGACACGGAAAAGAGGTCAGAGAGGCAGGTGAGAAATTCCCACTGACCTTTCCCTGCCCCTGCCTGGATAAGGACAGAGCAGCCAAAAACAACATTTGAAAAGGAGGACAAACAAAATGTCAATGTTTTTAGTAAACAAACAAGAAGGAAACAGGAGAGTATCTTTGGATTTGGCAACCAATATGTCCTTGGTTTCTCTGTGAAGAGGGTGTAGGTAGAAAGTTTGCAGTGAGCTGGCTGGCAAGAAGGAAAGTGAAGACAATGGGGATGGTGCCTGTGGCTCAGTGGGTAGGGTGCCAGCCCCATATACCAAGGGTGGTGGGTTTGAATCCGGCCCTGGCCAGCTAAAACAGCGATGACAACTGCAATACACACACACACACACACACACACACACGCACACACACACGCTGGGCGTCATGGCAGGCATCTGTAGTCCCAGCTACTCGGGAGGCTAAGGCAAGAGAATCACTTAAGCCCAAGAGCTGGAGGTTGTGAGCTGTGATGCCATGGCACTCTACCGAGGGCAACAAAGTAAACAAAGTACGACTCTATCTCCAAAAAAAAAAAAAAAAAGTGAAGACAATGAACACAGATACATCTTTCAAGAATGTTGGCTGTGGGCTCGGCGTCTGTGGCTCAATGGGCTAAGGCGCTAGCCACGTACACCTGAGCTGGCGGGTTCGAATCCAGCCCAGGCCCGCCTGACGGCTGCAACCAAAAAATGGCCGGGCGTTGTGGCGGGCGCCTTTAGTCCCAGCTACTTGGGAGCCGGAGGCAAGAGACTCGCTTGAGCCCAAGAATTGGAGGTTGCTGTGAGCTGTGATGCCACGGCACTCTATCCAGGGTGACAGCTTCAGGCTCTGTCTCAAAAAAAAAAAAAAAGAATGTTGGCTGTGATAGGAGGAAAGGGATTGGAGGAGGTATAAGTGGAAGAGTATGCTTTCAAAAAAGAAAAGTAGTGGGCATGATGAAGTGTGGATGGGAAACAGCCAGGAGGAGAGACCAAGCTGCAGAGCATGAAGCCTGATGCTGGAAGGAGGTAGCAAGAGGGGCTGTGTAGCATGATGGCTCATGCCTATAATCCTAGCACTGCAGGAGGTCAAGGCAGGAGAATTGCTCGAGGCCTGGAATTCAAGATCTGCCTGAGCAAGAGTAAGACCCATCTCTACAACAAATACAAAAATTGGCTGGGTATCGTGGTACATGCTTGTAGTACCAGTTATCAGGAGGCTGAGGCAGGAGGATCATTTGAGCCCAGGAGTAAGCTATGATGACACCACTGTACTCTAGCTTGGGCAATAGAGCAAGATTACCTCAAAGGAAAAAAAGTCTGTCCAATGGCTTTTTACCTCGTTGAAATAGGAAGTAAGATTATTTGCCAAAAAAACAAGATGGAGCTACGAAGGCCTGGAGGTTCGAGAAGAATGAACAGCAACAAAGGGGCTGTGGTGAGTGAAAGTAGTAAGGTCTGCTAGCAAGGCAGGGGGGCTCACACAGTCGAGTGCCACATAGTAAGTCATGCGCTTCCTATGAAATTTAGAGGGGAAGAGGTGGGCCGGGGTAGAAACCAGGGATGTAGTTTTTTTTTTTGCGACAGAGCCTCAAGCTGTCACCCTGGATAGAGTGCTATGACGTGACAGCTCACAGCAACCTCCAATTCCTGGGCTCAAGCGAGTCTCCTGCCTCCGCCTCCCAAGTAGCTGGGACTACAGGCACCCACCACAACGCCCAGCCATTTTTTGGTTGCAGCCGTCATTGTTGTTTGG
>CAUYRH010006135.1:0-11440 GCA_963574655.1 Perodicticus potto
GGGCTGGGGGTGTCACGGAAGGTCTGAAATGACTGTAAAGATGTTTGTAGTCTATGGAGGAAAAGTCACTGCAACTCCATCTATGTAAGGAGCCGACCTGCCTGTGACGCTACTGGAGGGTTGTGGCCTGGCTGATGTGTAAAGAAGGCACACGATGTGGGTGTTCTCGATTTTTAAGGATGTATTACCGTGGTGGCTCACGCCTGTAATCCTAGCAGTCTGGGAGGCTGAGTCGGGTGGATTGCCTGAGCTGAGGAGTTCGAGACCAGCCTGTGCTAGAGTGAGATGCCATCTCTAAAAAATAGCTAGTTGTCATGGCAGGTGCCTATAGTACCAGCTGCTTGGGAGGCTGAGGCAAGAGAATCACTTAAGCCCAAGTGTTTGAGGTGCTGTGAGCTGTGACACCACAGCACTCTACCCAGGGTGACAGCTTGAGACTCTGTCTCAAAAAAAAAAAAAAAAAAAAAAAAAAACGGATGTCTCTGTGTGTGTTTACCTAGCCAGGTATCTCATGGTGGCCTGTCTCCTACAATCCCAGCTTCTTGGGAGACTGAGACAGAAGGATTGCTTGAACCCAGGAGTTGGAGGCTGCAGTGAACTGTGATTGCACCACTGCACTCCAGCCTGGGCAACACAGTGAGAATCTGTCTCATAAAAGAAAGAAAAGAAATAGTCCCAATCTGAAGGACTTGCCTTCTACTTGGGGAGAAATTCCACCTGGGCAAGACACCTGCAGCAAACACAAAGGTTTAGGGGAGGGGAGAAGGCAGCGAGAGTGGTTTAGGACAGAGAGTCAGCCTGCAGCCCTGCAGGAGAGTGGACTCCGATGGGGCTGCACCTTCTCTAACACAGATACCCAACAGCACAACAGCCAGTGTGTGACAAATGGCCACCACCTTGTGTGTGCTCTACGCTATCTGTGGCACCAGGGAGTCAGCAATGTCAGTGTCCAGGACCCTCCAAGGCCAGACCCCTCCATGCCAGACCCCCTCCAGCCCCAATGCCATCACATGGCTTTGGTGGCTTTTGTCTCATGTTCTCTCTTTAAAGAGGAAGGTTGTGGAGATAGCCCCAACTCACCCCAGGGTCTTTGTGGGTGTCTGTGGTGGAAAGAGCCGACCAGAATAATTAGAACCATGGGGATTTTTAACAGAAAATCAGGGGAAACCTGAAGATTCAGTAAATACCAGAGGAGAGCTTATGCTGAAATAGCAGTGTAGGCCTGGAGCACGTTGAGGTCAGGGGGCCTACAGCAGTCTTTGCAAGTCTCAAGCAGCACACCCCCTCGGGCTTGTTTCCGTAAATTGTGGGTGGAAGGACTGAGAGCCCACAGGTGTCAGAGTAGGACCAGTGGGGCCGGGAGTCTAGCGGGTCCTTCTGGGCTCAAGCAGACCCAGAGTTGCAGGTCTGCATGTTCTCCTGAGCTCCACAGCCCTGGCTACCAGGCCCTCTGTGCCCACTGGCTCCTGATCCTCCCATACCCCACCCCACCCTGTAGCTGCTGTCTTTCCACCTTCTCCCTACACACCCTCAACCTCCCTTTCTCCCAATTCAATTTCCTGAAAACAAGGATCTGAGGCTATTCTCAAGGCAGTACTCAACCCCAGTTCCAGACAGCTATTATTGGAAGCTGACCCTTGTGAGCAGGGTACTCATGGTCATACTGTGACTGCTATTGTAGCTTCTTCAGAGCCTCATCATGGACAACACATCCAAGAAACCCATGCATGTACACATGACATTTGGGGGATGCTTGTTAAGGCCCTAATTCTCTGAGGTTGAAAATTAAATGGAAGCTGGGCATCGTGGCTCACACCGTGTGATCCCAGCTACTCAGGAGGCGAAGGTGGGAAAATCTCTTGTCGCCTGGACTTCGAGGCTGCAGTGAACTGTGATGGTGCCACTGCTCTCCCGCCTGGGCAACAGAGCAAGACACTGTCTCTTAAATTAATAAATAAAAACAGGAAACTACAGGCTGTTTCATAGGAAAAGGACATTCACATGTGATGTGTTTTCTTGCCTCCCTCCTGACAGCAGGGAGCCTTGAAGCTTCCTCTCTCTCCCTTTCTTTTCTGTCCTTTGTCCATACATGAAACTGCTGCTCCACCAGCCTGCACCAATCACCTCCTAATCACCCAGACAACAGATATTTTGGGATGTCTCAAGGAAGCAAACAGACAGAAACGTCAGCCACTTGGTTCCAGTAAACCAAACAAAGTGAACAAGGGCCTTCTGAAAACGGACAAGGTGGGTGAGAGCTTTGAGGAAGTGGGGAGCATGCTGCCTGGGCTGGGTAGCTCTGCTTGCAGCTGTGATGGCTAGGATCCCTGGATACTGTCTCCCATGGATGAGAAGAGGGGTGGGAAGTATGCTCCCTATGTATTCATAGTCCCTGGATTTTTTTTTTTTTTTGACCGGGGCTGGGTTTGAACCCGCCACCTCCAGTATATGGGGCTGGCACTCTACTCCTTTGAGCCACAGGTGCCACCCTATCCATGGGTTTTTTGTTTGGGGGTTTCTTTAACAGGGTCTTGTCCTGTCTCCCAGGCTAGAGTGCAGTGGCACAATGGTAGCTCACTGTAGCCACAACCCCCTGGGCTCAGGTGATTCTCAGCCTCTCAATGTGCTGGGGCTACAGGCGAGAGCCACTCCACCTGGCACAGTGCCTGGTCTGGCAGTTTCTCAGCTTCAGGATTTCTACTGAGATGGTGGTGCTGGCCCTGATTCTTGTCACCAAATGACCAAGGAAAAGTCAAAATACGGCCACAACATTGTCCTGAACCCCCAGGGGAAGTGCTTCTGATTAACAGTGCGTCATCCAGAAAAGTACTAATAAGGGAAGTTTTCAGAGACCTGAGCTGGGCCCAGATGTCTTCATTGGGGTTCCTCCAAAACAAAGACTGGGAAAAGAAATTGTGGGAGGGGGCCTAGGAATTGCTGGTGAGGCGTCAGGGGGGTGAGAGCCTCAAGAGGCAGGTCACATGCTGGACTCGCCCTCCACCCCGGGACCCTACACACCCTGGAGACAAGAAGTTGCCATGGTCTCTTCAGGTTGGGCCCAGGGGCCTGGAAAAATCAACTCCAGGTGAGACAGTGGAAGTGTCCCCTCTCCACCGACAAACCTAAGATGAAACTATCAAGAAGAAAGTGAGAAAGGCAGGTCAGAAGAAAGGTTCACAGAGAAAAGCAGCTGTCACCTTGGGACTAACCCAAACCAGACCTATTCTGATGATAACAAGATGTCAAGTCAACTTGAAGGCACCACAGGGCCAAAAGTTGAAGTCATGTCATTTGGCATGTGCAACAGGACAAGCTTGGACCTCTAACAACACTCAAAACCAAGAAGACTGGGTCGTGACCAGACCCTGAACAAGGGCACCTTTCCAGTGTCCATTGCACTGGAAGATCTGGGACGAACACCTGCCTCAACATACCTTACCCTAAATGGCCAGATTTAAAGTGCTCCCATCAGACCCTGCCAAGCCAACATTCCTAAATCCTTTTCCTTGCTTTCTAAGCCCAGAAAGTTGCCCAGACCCCAAAGGAGAGAAACAGAGGCTTTGCACCTCTTGTCTTCTCACTGGGCAGTCTTTTCTCAAATGCTGGTGCCATAGCTGGGCGCAGTGGCACACACCTATTATCCTAGCACTCTGAGAAGCTGAGGCAGGTGGGTAGCTTGATCTCAGGAGTTCAAGACCAGCCTGAGCAAGAGCAAGACTCCATGTCTATGAAAAATAGAAAATCTTCCTGTCATACCAATAGCAATGAAGATGAATGGCATTCTTGCCTAGATACAGCACTCATGTGTGAAACTAGCCAGTGATGGGGAGTGGACAGTCCAATGACACCCAGAGCATCCCCACCGTCTTACCCTGAAAAAACAGACTATAGCCCTGCCCCACTCACATACCAGGAGCTGACTGATCTACGCACGGCAGAAGCTTGAGGATGAGCAGCTGTGGCGTAGGACTGATTACTGACTCTTTGCTTTGGACTTTTTCACCTTCCTTCTTTAATCTCAGGTGTAAGACATGATGAAAGTTGTGAAAAACATATCCAAAAGGTAACCCAAGCTAGACAAACCGTCAAAATTGTGTTGTTGGTTTACTCTTATTATGAATGTACAGGAAAGCCTAAAGGGACTTGCATATATAATAACACCCAATATCAGATATGTGTGCCCCGCAGTGGGCCTGCTGTTTGCTACAATCCTTCTGAGCCCCTAGAGCAAACTGAATTTGCTATGTGGCATAGTGATAACCCAAGAAAGACAATAACCCGAGTTATAACAGAAGGAATATCTAAACAAGTATTTAAAAAACACTATTAATACCAATTTTGCAATATATACAGACATGTGTCTTTTTATATTTTCAATAATAATTAGAAGTTTTCCATGTAGAAATACTCTATATTTCTGAAGGATTATTTCTATGTATTTCGTATTTTGTGTTGTCATGTTAACTTTAATTCTCTAATTGTTAATGGTATGCAATCAATATTTGTATATTTAACTTTAATCCGGGGGGTGGAGGGGAAGAGAGTGAAATCCTAGGTCCTTACCTTTGAAGTGCAGAGGTATAATTTATGTTACAGAATTTTCCACAAGGCCAGGCTGAGCCCAGGAGTTTGCTTGAGAACACATCCTTACTTACTCCTTTCCTTTCCATGTCTCCCTGTCCTACTCCCTACTGGTTTCTCCTGGGAATACTTCCTGAATACATTATTTGTATATGAATCCAGATCTCAGGATCCCCTTCTACAGAACATGATCAAAAATATATGGTTTATTGGATTCGGAATGGCAGTAACATAATTCCAAAATTTGATTTTTCCTGAGAAATTGGGGCATCATTATAAGTTCCAACCCCATATTTCATGTATTGAAAATACTTCATATTATTCCTCACTACACAATTTATGATGCATAATAATTTTAATACCTTGTTTCTATGGGCAAATGGTCTTTACCACGCACTTAATCATATTACCAGTTCAGTTAATGTAGAAGTCCTGCCCCTAGGTTCTAGTACTTTAAAAGACTGTAAATGAAATCTATAATATTTCAGTAGATAATACCAAGGTAGCAAAAGAAATCCCTCCCATCTTCTTGAGTTATCTGCTAGCCATCTGAAGCATGAAATCAGATTACCCCCATTACTACTTTTGCCGGCCTGCTTAAAGACATCATTAAAGCTCAAAGTAGAACACACACACACAAAAAGAATTGAGTCAATAGATTAGATATATGGCTTCAGAAAAGCTTGGTATTAAACTGTCATTTTGTCAATAAAATGTCATTTCATCAGCATAAAAATATAAAAATAGAAAATCTGGCTGGTACCTATAGTCCCAGCTGCTCAAGAGGCTGAGGCAAGAGGATCGCTTCAGTCATGGAGTTTGAGGCTGCTGTGAGGTACCATGATGCCTCTGCCCACAATAACAGAGTGAGACCCTGTGTCAAAAAAAAAAAAAATACAAAAAACTGGTGCCATACTGTTAGCTTCTGTGTGTGCCCCAAAGCACTGGTAAGAGGAAGGCTCAAAGAACATAACTAAACTTGTTGGCACTCACCATGTCCTGAGAATGTGGGGGCACAACACTCTTCCTTGCCTTAAGACTGGAAGTTGATCCCATTCAGGTACCAGATATGGTGAAACCCAGCCAACTGGCCAGACATCAATTCAGAAATGCTGTCATTTCCACATGAACCAGTCTGCACGGGGAGGACAAAGTGGGTAGGAAGAGCCACTGCTCACAGCCCTCCTCATAGCTGTGGGTGGTGGTAAGAGTGTGGTGCCTCCTGGGCTGTGGAGATGACCTCCCAGATGGGTGTCCAGTCTGCATCTCCCTTTGTCACAGGGAATGGCAAATAGTATGTACAGCTGTTCAGATTGTGCACTGCTCATCTTTTCATAACAGATATCTCACACCCCACACTGCATCTTGATTGTTTTGAAATGTTTTTATATTTTATTGTAACTTTTTTCAGGTCCAAAGATAGGCTGTCACCTCCTCTGTGAGATAGTGATGAGAATATTTAACATCAAGAGTTTGTTATGTGGATTAAGTGAGCTGTCTTTGTAATACAGCCACATCCATATAGAAATTTACAAGAAATGTTTATATATTTTTTTCGACACAGGGTCTCACTCTGTTATTGTGGGCAGAGGCATCATGGTACCTCACAGCAGCCTCCCACCCATTACATGCAGTTTTGTGCCTTGTCGCCTCATTGTCTTTAAATGGCTGCACAGCACCATCATGTGGGACTGCGTTCATTTATTTAATCGGTTCCCAAGGACTCTGCTTTTTTGTGGTCTCCAGAGACCATGGGTATTTCCATAATAGCCGTGAGGATTATCTCCTGCTAACAGAAGCCATGCCAAATGTTATGGGAATTTAGATCGCAACTGGATGTTTCCTAACTACCTGAAAAGTGCTTGTAACCAGAACACTCTCCACCTTTGCTGAGAGGCTCTCCTTCCCTTTCCCTGGAGAGACCTTATCCTTAACTTTACTGTGCTCACTATCAAATGATTAGAAAATGAACCTTGGGCAGCACCTGTGGCTCAGTGAGTAAGGTGCTGGCCCCATATACCAAGGGTGGCACATTCAAACCCAGCCCTGGCCAAACTGCAAGAACAACAACAAAAGAAATAGCCAGGTGTTGTGGCAAGCTCCTGTAGTCCCAGCTACTTGGGAGGCTGAGGCAAAAGAATTGTCTAAGCCCAGGAGTAGGAGATTGCTGTGAGCTGTGATGGCATGCACTCACTGAGGGCAGTAAAGTGGGAGAAGAAGGGAAGGGAAGGGAAGGGAAAAAGGAAAGAGAGAAGGAAAGAGAGAAGGAAAGAGAGAAGGAAGGGAGGGAGAGAGGGAGGGAGGGAGGGAGGGAGGGAGGGAAGGGAAGGGAAGGGAAGGGAAGGGAAGGGAAGGGAAGGGAAGGGAAGGGAAGGGAGGAAGAAAACTTAGTAAGAATAAGAAGGTTTCCACATCCCAGAGCAAGATAACTAGTAAACTAACATTATAGCATGGAGTTTTCCAGATGTTAAATAGAGAATGTCCTTATTTTGTTCATAGATTATCTACACCCAAATGTAGTTCTCCAAATGTGCTCTATAAATTTAACACAACAGTGGATTCAGGGTGGTGCACACCAGCTCTACCACTTGTTTTCCTCATGCTCTGCAGAGTAAGCACCTTCTACCTCGTGGACTCTATGGGGTTTGGGGGAGGGTAGAGGAAGGTAAGGAGGGGGCAGTTAGGGAAATCGTGAGAACGCAATCTCAGAGAGCCTCTCCTTAGCCCATGGAGCTATGTCAACAGCCCTGGGAGTTTCTGCACTTATTTCACAGGTGAAGAAACTGAGGTGAGGTGACACACTCATCAGGTAGGTAGAATTGGAAAACTATCCTTGCCCTGCAGAAGATTTTTTTTTTTTTTTTTGCGACTTGTCCAGCTAGAGCTGGAATTTGGTTTTTTTTTTGTTTGTTTGTTTGTTTTTTATTGAATCATAGCTGTGTATAATAATTCAATCATGGGGTACAGTGTACGGGCTTCAGATACAATCAGAGATATTTTCATCAACCTGATTGCGATAACAAGATTTTCTATCAAAATCCTTTGGGTCTCTTAGTGTCCCAGAGGGAGATGGGCACATGCATCCAGAAATCCTGGTGGTCTACTCTGGACCTGCAGGTCACATCCCCCAACACCAACACATCCTGGGCTGCCCCAAGTCCCAGTCCCAGACCCCTGCACTTTCTCTGCAATCCAGCACGGCATCTGGGCCACCCACAGCCCCACCCACTTCCCCATGATGCCCCGCCCCCGGTGACGTCATGCCCCCCACAGGTCCCGCCCTATACGTCATACGTCACTACGTGCACACACGCTCCTTTGCCTTGCCCCTATTCCGACTGGAATTCCGTCGGAGAAAAACTTCCGAGGTCATGAGTTTCCTTCCGGTCTGTGTGCACACGGTACCCTTATAACGGTTGGTTACAACGGTCAACCGCCATATCTGCCGCTCATCCTGTCGGAGCAGCCACGAGATTCTAGGTTCTCCGCAGCTGTTGAAGCCCCAGCGGCACCAGGGACCTCCAGAGGTACGAGATTGGGAAGCAGGCGTAGGCAGCAGATTTCTTGTCCCCTGTTATGCCGAGGACAAACTCCGAAAGCCCATGAACCAGGGTTGTGGAGGAGAGAGTCCTCTTGGAACCCAGGTCCAGCGCTAATTGGCTGGAAGTAAGGGGCTTCGGGAGACAGCCGTTAGTGGCTGGGTGACAGGGAGAGTGGGGGGTCCTTCATGAGGGTGGGGGAGCGAGAATAAGGACCCCGGTCAGTTGTTTAAGAACATGTTGTCTCAGGCGGCGCCCGTATGTCAGTGGGTAGGGCGCCAGCCACATACACAGAGGCTGAAGGATTTTAACCCCGCCGGGGATAGCTAAACCAACAAGAAAAAGAAAATGGCCGGGCTTTGTAACGGACGCCTGTAGTCCCAGCTACTTGGGAGGCGGAGGCAAGAGAATCACTTAAACCCAAGAGTGTTTTTGTTTTTTTTTTGTTGTAGAGACCGAGTCTCGCTTTTTTACCCTCAGTATAGTGCCATGGCGTCACAGCAACCCCCAACTACAGGCGCCCACGCAACTGCTGGCTACTTTTTGTTATTGTTGTTACAGTTTGGCTGGGGTGGGCTGGAACCTGCCACCCTTGGTGTATGGGGCCAGTGCCCTACCCACTGAGCCACAGGCACCACCCTAAGCCCAGGAGTTTGAGGTTCCTGTGAGCTGTGATGCTGCGGCACTCTACCAAGGGCAATAACTTAAGCCTCTGTCTCAAGAAAAAAAAGGAACATGTTGCCTCATTATGCTGGCACAGCAATTTTAGCTGCTTTGGACCCTACCTGTCCCCTGGGCAGTTTGGATGAGGGGACTTTGTCCAGAGGGCTGTTTCTTCTTTCCACTCCAATCAGTGTATGAAAGGTCTTTTTCCAGCACTGTGGGGACCATACCTGGGTCATGTGGCCTCTCAGGACCCAGGCGATCGGCCCTGTCCCCGATCGTGGGCAGACAGCCTGAGCCCACGCCCTCCCACTCTTGGACACACCCAGGTTGGGAACCAATGCTTCTCACAGCAGGTCTGGCTTCATGGCCGGGGGAGTGGAGGGTGGAGACACCCTGCTCTAGAGGGCCCACACTGCCCCGAGTTCATTTATTAGTTCTAAGAGGTTTTTTTTTTTTTTTTTGAGACAGAGCCTCAAGCTATTGCCCTGGGTAGAGTGCTGTGACATCACAGCTCACAGCAACCTCAAACTCCTGGGCTTAAGCAATTCTCTTGCCTCAGCTTCCCAAGTAGCTGGGACTACAGGCTCCTGCCACAATGCCTGGCTATTTCTTGGTTGTAGTTGTCATTTTTGTTTGGCAGGCCCAAGCTGGATTCAAACCCACCAGCTCTGGTGTATGTGGCTTGCACCTTAGCTGCTTAAGCTACAGGTGCCGAGCCAGGCTTTTAAATTTTCATAATTAAGTATGATATTAGATATGGGTTTTATCTATATGAACTTTTCATAATGAGATCATTTTCTTCTTCGGTTTCCCTCCTCCCCCAACTCGTGACAGAGTCTCACTCAGCCTGGGTAGAGTGCTGTGGTACCATAGCTCACCACAACCTCAAATTCTTGGTCTAAAGAAATCATCGTTCCTTAGCCTCCTGAGACACTAGGACCACAGGCACCCACCATAAAGACCAGCTAGTTTTTTCAACTTTTAGTAGAGACAAGATATCGCTCCTAGACTGGTCTAGAAATTGCAAGTTCAGGCAACAAACCTGCCTCGGCCTCCTCCCAGAGTGCTAGAATTGCTGGCATGAGCCACTGTGCATCACTGGTAATTTTCTTCTATTCCTAGTTTGTTTAGTGTATTTTTCATGAAAAGCCGGTCGATTTATTATATATTTTTTTATGTTTCTAAAGACAGGGTCTCGTTATGTTTCTCAAGCTACTCTCACACTCCTGGATGAAAGCAGTCCTCCCACTTTACCCTCCTGGGTAGCTGCCACTACACCTCGCTCAAGTTAATTTATTTGGTTTAAATAAAAACAATAGATACCCTGTGAACAAAGAGTGAAGCAGAGATGGGGTTTTGCCTATTTTAGAACAAACATTTTAAGAAAATAAGCAATGTTGGGCGGCGCCTGTGGCTCAGTGAGTAGGGTACTGGCCCCATATACCAAAGGTGGCGGGTTCAAACCTGGCCCCGGCCAAAATACAAAAAAAAATCCGGGTATTGTGGTGGGTGCCTCTGGTCCCAGCTACTTGGGAGGCTGAGGCAAGAGAATCGCCTAAGCCCAAGAGTTGGAGGTTGCTGTGAGCTGTGGCACCACAGCACTCTACCGAGGGTGACAAAGTGAGACTCTGTCTCTAAAAAAAAAGAAAGAAAGAAAATAAGTGATGTTTCTAAGAGAAGCAAAGGCCTTCAGGATATTTCAGAAAATATTTTCAAATCACCCTTGGTTAATACTTGGAATTATCACTCTCTTGTTCCCTGTTTCTCATGAGAATCTCCAGAGTCTGGAAACATTTACCAACCAAACCACTGATTTCTCATCACCTTTTAATTAAACACCTTGGATAACCTTCAGAATGGAGGATAGGAAACGTCAGAAGGTGAGTGTATTCCAAACCCTACAGACAAGAAAGTATTCTGCAGGGACCCAAACAGGTAAGAGAAGGAGAATGCACACAATGTCTTGCCACTGCTCCCTTCCTTCCCTGGTCTCTTTAGCACGGTGTCTTTCTCCTTCCTTTGTTATGTTTGGAAACATAACAAATGCCCACTAGCATATAGAAGACCCTCTTTTTCCTCCATCAACCTTTACCTATTCCTGCACGGACCTGTCAGTTCTCTGCCTAGTCTTCCCAAGCATCCCCCGATATTTTGCCTTCACTTATATGGCACAGTTGGAAAGAAAGTCGAAGGGACAGAACCATAAGACATGGGCTCTAGTCCTGGACTCACTGCCCACTTAGGCGCTCCCTATATCCTCTAGGATTTAGAACCCTGGGCATTTTTTTTTCTTTTGCAGTTTTTGGCCGAGGCGGGGTTCAAACCCACCACCTCCGGCACATGAGGCTGGCGCCCTACTCATTTGAGCCACAGGCACTGCCAAACCCTGGGCATTTCTTTTTTTTTTTTTTTTTTGAGACAGAGCCTCAAGCTGTCACCCTGGATAGAGTACCGTGGCATCATAGCTCACAGCAACCTCCAATTCTTGGGCTCAAGCGAGTCTCTTGCCTCCACCTCCCAAGTAGCTGGGACTACAGGCGCCCGCCACAACGCCTGGCCATTTTTTGGTTGCAGCCATCATTGTTGTTTGGCGGGCCCGGGCTGGATTCGAACCCACCAGCTCAGGTGTACGTGGCTGGCGCCTTAGCCCGTTG
>CAUYRH010006137.1:0-35819 GCA_963574655.1 Perodicticus potto
AGGACTCTATCCCTTTCACAGTAGTACCAAAGAAGATGAAATATTTGGGAGTTTATCTAACAAAGGATGTGAAAGATCTTTATAAAGAGAACTATGAAACTCTCAGAAAAGAAATAGCTGAACATGTCAACAAATGGAAAAACATACTACGCTCATGGTTTGGAAGAATTAACATTGTTAAAATGTCCATACTACCCAAAGCAATACGCAATTTTAACGCAATTCCTGTTAAAGCTCCATTGTCATATTTTAAAGTCCTTAAAAAATAATACTTGTTTTTTTATGGAATCAGAAAAAACCTCGAATAGCCAAGACATTACTCAGAAATAAAAACAAAGCAGGAGGAATCACGCTACCAGACCTGAGACTACTATAAATCGATAGTGATCAAAACAGCATGGTACTGGCACAAAAACAGAGAGAGAGATGTATGGAACAGAATATAGAACCAAGAAATGAACCCAGCTACTTACCGCTGATCTTTGACAAGCCAATTAAAAACATTTAGTGGGGAAAAGATTCCCTATTTAACAAATGGTGCTGGGTGAACTGGCTGGTGACCTGTAGAAGACTGAAACTGGACCCACACCTTTCACCATTAACTAAGATAGACACTCAATGGATAAAAGATTTAAAGTTAAGACATGAAACTATCAAAATATCAGAAGAAAGTGCAGGGAAAACTCTTGAAGGAATCAGCCTGAGTGAATTTTTTATGAGGAGAACGCCCCAGGCAATTAAAGCAGTATCAAAAATACACTACTGGGACCTGATCCAACTAAAAAGCTCCTTCACTGCTAAGAACACAGTCAGCGTGTAGGCAGACAGCCCTCAGAATGGGAGAAGATATTTGCAGGTAATTCCTCCGACAAAGGTTTAATAACCAGAATCCACAGAGAACTCAAACGTATTAGCAACAAAAGGACAAGAGATCCCATCTCAGGGTGGGCAAAGGACTTGAAGAGAAACTAGACACATGAAAAAATGCTCACCATCCTTAATCATCAGAGAAATGCAAATCAAAACTACTTTGCCATGGATGTGGAGAAAAGGGAACACTTCTACATTGCTGGTGGGAATGCAAACTAAAACATTCCTTTTGGAAGGATATTTAGAGAACACTTAGAGATCTAAAAATAGACCTGCCATTCGATTTTATAATTCCTTTATTAGGTATCTATCCAGAAGACTAAAAATCACCTCATAATAAAGATATCTGTACCAGAATGTTTATTGCAATTCATAATTGCTAAGCCTTGGAAGAAACCCAAGTGCCCATCAACCCATGAATGGATTAATAAATTGTGGTACATGTATACCATGGAATATTATGCAGCTTTAAAGAAAGATGGAGACTTTACCTCTCTCATGTTTACATGGATGGAGCTGGAACATATTCTTCTTACCAAAGTATCTCAAGAATGGAAGAAAAAGTATCCAATGTACTCAGCCCTAATATGAAGCTAATTTATAGCTTTCATATGTAGGCTAAAACCCAATTATAGCACAAGAATATTGGGAAAAGCCAAGGGAGAGGAGGGGAGGGGGGAGGATGAGTGGAAAGAGGGCAATTGGTGGGATCACACCTACTGTGCATCTTAGAAATGTACTGGTGAAACTTACTAAATGCAGAATACCAATGTCTTCATATAGTGATTAAGATAATGCCATGAAGGCTATGTTTAACAGTTCAATGAAAATATTTCAGATTGTATATGAAGTCAGCACATTGTGCCCCATAATTGCACTAATGTACACAATTATGATTTAATAAAACTAAAAGAAAAAAATAAAAAATAATAAACCCTTTCCCCAAATTAAAGCAGACGGAGCTTTAGAACATATTTCTGTACATATGAACAACACAATAGGATACATGATGTCAAAAATAATGCTGAGGCACGGAGCCACTAAGAGTGTGCTATTGGGGCAAGCACCAGTGTGGATGAACAGTTTATTATTGACCTATGGTAACTACAAAAATTGAGAATCAACACTATAAAACTTTTATGATAATTTGACATATCAGTTTAATGTCCTTTGAATCTAATAATAATTAAAGATTGAGGACTTGAACTTTATGTGTCTTTTTTATTTTATTTTTTCTAGTAATAAGTTCTTTTGTTGTGTTTTACAAAAGTATTGGTTTGTAATGGACTAGAATTTTTTTAAAAAACACAAATGATTCTTTATCACAGATATTTTGAGAAGCATTTGGTTAAAAAACTAAACAGAAGATAAAACATGCTTTGAAAAAGAATTTAGAATATTATAAGAATATCATCTCTTTTATAAAAAAATATAATTTATGGCTATTCTAGGGGTAAAAAATGGCAAGAAGCATATACATTAACATACATTAATGTTCTAACATTAATTATCACTAATGATGGAACAGGACCAAAAAACGCATATCATAACCAGAAAGTTGTTTAAAAAGGAAGTGGAAATATGTGTTTGCCTACAGTTGACTCTCTTACTCTGTCTCTACTCCTAACTCAGTAAGATTTTCGGTAGTTGTAAATATAGTCACTATAGTCATGCTCACAAATAGCTTCATATTAAATTCTGTTTATAGGAAAGCTTTCAATTAAACACAACATTGTTGGAACACAATGTTTATAAACATTTAGGAGAAGCATAATAACGCTTTCAAAAACAGCTTGAAACATGTTTAGTCATGCCTTGATCCTAGATTTTCTACGTTTCTTATTAGCAGATTCAGTAAAATATTGTTTCTGCCAAGATTCTCTTATCTACCACCAGTGATAGCCAAAGTATGAGTGGAAAGAGGGCAATTGGTGGGATCACACCTACTGTGCATCTTAGAAAGGTACTGGTGAAACTTACTAAATGCAGAATACCAATGTCTTCATATAGTGATTGTGTTCACTAGATACTGAGTGATTAAGATAATGCCATGAAGGCTATGTTTAACAGTTCGATACATCAAATGTGTTCACTAGATACTGAAACACAGAAACACACTCACACATAATTGCTATTCCTCTTTATGGCTAAAATCAGTATCTATATGATGTAATGTAGCTGAGGGAATAGTGAAAGGCAAATTTGCTGTTTGAGTTTTAATGGTCATTCATCAGCTGGTTCTACCTTCGTGGATGTTTTAAGAATCAGATATTAAGTATAAAAGAAACTGAATAAAAACTCTATTTTATATAGAGAGAGTTTTAAAGTAATCCATAAGATTGTTTTTAGAAATTTATAAATTATAAATATAGTGCACTAATCTCCTGAATCTTCTATTTCATTGCATAAAGTCCTGCTTGTAGTTGAGATATATTCTAGTTGAGGCATAAATTTCTTTAAAAAATTCCTTTCAAAGTCACTCCTCATTCCACTTGTAATCTGGCTTCTAGACCAATCCACCACAGCCATATTCAATAATATTGCTCGATCTCTTCTTGAAACTGACTTTTTTCTTATTTCCTGTAGTACTTTATTACTCCATCTGGCTCCAGATATATATATTTTTTTCTCAGCATCTTTTATTGGTTTCTTCTATTCTCTCCAGACTTTGGGTGACCACCACTCTTTTTTTGGCCCAATTTTATGTTCACTGTGGAAGGCAGATAGGCTGATCTCTTTGCAGGATGCCTTACCTCAATCCAGGGCAAAGCCTGAAGAAGAGCTGTCCCTGGAGGGTTCATCAAGACCACTGAAGATAAAAGGAGCCTGGAGGTGCCCCCAAAGGCCAAAATCATTGTGAGTATCCCTGTGCACCAAGAGTCAGCAGGCAGGTGGGGCTAAACCCTTTAGCAGGGCTAAATTCTTTGAACTATTCCAGATCAGCAGTTTAGATTAGGGAAGTCAAGGTGTCTGGACTGCATGGACAAAACTTGCTTTCCCTCTCCTTTTCTGAATGTATGTTATAAAATCACTGCAGACATTCCTTTATCCTATGTTCCAGATTACCCCACCTTCCTGGGAACCAAACTTCCACCCTAATCCTATTTCTTGAATATAATAACAAAAAAACCTGAGAGGTTGGATATGTGCTGCATCCCTTCAGTCTGCCACTCAGTGAGAGACAATGTATGCCTCTCCAGGCTTCTCAGACTTTATGCATTAAGTTGATGTAGAGTCTCATTATTTCCCCCAGTGCTTCTCCCCTGTCAACTCCCAACCCATGTTGGCCTGCAGAACCTGACAGTTCATTTTTCACTCTCCCCCTGAGCCATTTTATTAAGTCTCATGGTGTTAGCTATCAGCTGTCACCTAATGACCAACCCTTGTCTGTCTTCAATCCTCGTACCTTCTCAGGCTTTGAGTTATTTATACAATTATCTGCTAATTATCTGCCTTATACTGACCTCATTAACCTTTGCCACAAAAGCTGCTCATTTTCCACTAATCCTAGTCTCAGATTTGGGAATAAATATATCCTTAGTGACTATGATCAGAACCTAGACAATCTTGTACACTGTTTCCTTTTTCCCTAAATGCCATATCCATTCAACCACTGGATCCTTCTAACTTCGTTTCTCTACTATTGCCTTGTGTTGCATAACAAACAGTCTGAAAATCTGAGTGGCTTCCAACAATAAATTTATTCATGGGTCTACAATGTGACTGTCATTCTGTTGATCTAGGCTGTATTTACTCAAGGCAGCTGTGCTGGCTTCAGACGGAGGGTAAGATTCAGATGTGCTCCACTGTCTTTTAGCTTCCTGAAATAAAAGGCTGCTTAGAGCATGTCTTATGGTGATGAAATAAGCCCAAGAGGTGAACTGCGCCATCACACTTCAAACCTCTGTTTATAACAAGCCCACTAATACCCCACTGGCCAAAGAAAATTATATAGCCAAGCCCAAAGCCAAGGGGTAAGAAATACACTTCTGCCTCTGGTGCAAAGTATATCACATACCAAATGCTATGTGTATATAATTCCAAAACACCAAGAAAACTATAAACGAGAGACCAATAATTCAATTCACTACTATATCTTAAATATTTCTTACCTCTATCCTTCATCTGCATTCTAAAAAGAGTTTTCCTATTTCATTACCCAATTATCTCCCCTCAAACTTTAAGTATCCTCCTCTCTGATCACACACCAGGTAAAATTGATCTTCTATAATGCAGCTAGAGTATGCAATGGAAAATACAATGTGAACCATGTAACTCTCTTCATTTTAGTTTTTCAGGGCCTCCCCATAGCTTACAAAATAAAATCCAGTCCTCAGCCACGCATACAATGTTCTCCAGTGCCTATTCCTGACTTTCTTCTGGACTGTTTTCCTTCAACTCCTCTATTAACTTTGTGTTTTAGGAATAATGAAACACACGTAACTCTCTATGTGCTATAGTTCCACAAATTTCCACACTCTTCTGCTATTGCTCTCATAGTCCCTTCTCCTGAAATATTGTCTCCTCATTCATCTGGAAAATATTTGCTTGTATTTTAAGGCCTAGACATTACCTTTTTGTAGGTCTTTGGATTCTCTCAAAATGTTTTAGTGCTCCACCATAGCCTTTACTATATTTTATTCTGTGGGTTAATCCAAAGTTATATCTGTCCAACACATCCCAAAGAATGTCAAGGGACACTCTTTCAGGGATCTCCAAACTTGAATATGAAAAAAAGTATTCATTTATTTTTACTGACCTCCAAAAGAAATTTAACATTTCTTTTAATCATGATTAGAAGCAACAAATCACATTACTATTTGAAGTACTTTCTCACCAATAGAAATTATATATAATTTTTTATCACATTATAATTTCTGCACATAATTCAATATTCCAAAAGTCATTAAATCTTATTTATGGCATTAATAAAGAAGCTCATACTTCAGTGTAGCCAAAAATTTTTCTTGATAATTGAAATATATAGCTGCTTTATTTAATTCTCACACATTTGTTTCAAAAAACATTTTCTGAGAAGATAGTATTGAATGCTAAAGAACCCTAAATAATGATTCTTTCTTGGCAGTTTGACACTTTCTTTGCAAATAGTATAAGAGAATCCAAAACCTAGATTATCTGAGTCAAAATATTCATCTCATTTAAAACATTTTTATTAGTGTTTGTATTTTGGTTTTTGTTTGTTTGTTTGAAAGAAGTAACACATTCACAAATTAAAAAGGCAAAAATTGTGAAAAGTATACATTAAAACATCTTGGATAACTAGTCTGTCCCATGGAAAAAACCAGTGTGATGATTTTCTTATGCCTGTTCCCAGAGACTTTTCATCCCTGTCTAAGCAAGTTGTGGGTAGGGGTGTGTATAAACACAAAAGAAAAATTATAGGTTGGCACTAGTGGCTCAAAGAAGTAGGGCACCAGCCCATATACGAGAAGTGGTTCAAACCCGGCCCCAGCCAAAAAAAAAAAAAAAAAAAAAGAAAAGAAAAGAAAAATTGTAAAATATATCAACACACATACAAATATACACACATTGATTCTCCTTTTTGTAGCTCTGCTGATAGTATGTAATAAATTGTTCTGTACCTTTTTTTATTTTTCAAAATAATAACTGTCCTCATTAGTTCAAAATTACCATTGAAGATTGAAGAAAGAACTCCTTAGCATTCAACTTCAGTTGTTTGTCCCACATTTGAAGCCAATACAATTACAAGCTAAATAAAATTTTAAAATCTAAAGATAGCTCACCATACACTAGTTCAACGATGGGTTTATTTTTTCATTTTAAGCCTGAAATCCTCAAATCATCAAAGCAAATCTGAATGTACTAGCCAATCAATGTAAGCAGCTTAAAGTAAATAATACAAGGCAGTCTTCTGGGTATTGCTAATAGAAGATGATTTTTTTTTTAACTTAAGCTATTTAAAGTTCAATTTCTCAAAAGTAAGTCTGGCATCATTGCAAAATGCTATAGTTTATGATATTTTTATTTTCTAATTAATTAAATCCAGAAGTGGATTACAGTATGTCTACTCAAGAAAATTTAATACAATATTTAAAGTAGTGCAATTGAAAATGATATAGTGAGAGTGTTGTGAAGGTAATTAAAAAATGACATAAACTTTTATAGTTTAATTGTAAATGTGTACTTTAAATTGTATATAGAACATAAAAGAGTGAAAGAAATGAATTCCACTGCTATGAAATTATGTCAGGTAGGTATTTTCTCTTATAAATCAGTTTGCATTTTTCCAAATTCTCTATAATAATTATGAGCAATCAGAATACTTTTTAAAAAGTTAAATAAATCAACAAAAATCCAAATTAAGAGCACCAAAGATATAGAGACAAAAAGACAATGAGCCAGAGGAAAAACGTAAAGAGAAACTCTATAAAATATCTAAATACAGTCAGAAGAAAAAGGAAATTAATAGGAATCTCATTCAAAAAGAAGACTTCTCTAGTAGTGGAGACTGGATTCGACACCCTAAATAAGACACTGGGAAGTGTGAAAAAAAAAAAAAAAAGACATCCTGCTTCAGGTGTATGAAAGGATCACTCTGGAAGAGTACACCAGATACAGACACAGATTCGAGAGCCAGGGTCCCAGGCATGCAGGGACCAGGGCTCACAACTGCTGCAGACAGATTTTTTTGTGGGGGATATACATGTGCAGCCCATGAGGGAGAGCTCACAGTCTGGGAGGAAAGCCCACATTGCTGTGTTCAGCATTCACATCCTGGGTGTCCTCCAAATGGAACGAGGAGGAGGCACATTGAAGGAGGGGAGATGGAGGTCAGGATTTGCAAACAAGGGAACAGACAAAAATAATCAAAGTATACTAAACTGTCATACTTTGCTTGAATTAAACAATGGCTAATCACAGCACAGTAAGAAAGAGATGTTTCAGACATCTATAAGACTGAAAACATTCTTACAATGTTTCAGAATATAAGAATCCCTCAGAAGAAAAGCATAGACTGACATTCTTATTCATCGGTTTTAATTGAAACAGGGTCTTCTTTTTCATTCTCCTCTGTGGATTAATTCCTGATACTACAATACTGTCTTCTGTTGGCTAAGACATTTAAGATCTCCGAGCCTCTGTGTTCCCATCTATATAAAGGGCAGATAAATCCCTGCCCTATTTACCATTACCACTAAAAGATACAAAAGATATAACATCTATGATGATTTTGCTGTTTTTAAAAAGTGTTAATTATTTTGAATTGGCCACTAAAGCACACAGATGTGTCTTTCTTGCTGTGCACTGGGTCCAGCTGATCCCAAGCTGGTCTTTCACCTATGCACTACACACTTGCTGATGTTTTGGGATAGAATCAAGTTCCCTTTCTTCACAGGTGGATTTTCGCTTCTTTGACAGGTATCGAAACAACTTTCTTTCTTTCTCTTACTACATAAATCACTGGAATAAGAAAATTTATGCTTTGTCTAACTAGAACTTCTAAATAGTAAAAAGATTTAGGGAAGACATGAGGTCTAGGAAAATCCAACTTGCTGTAAGTCAAGCAATGAGATCTGTGTGAGCTCTACTTCTGTTCATATTTCAACCACAGTCCATCGGACATCTCAGAAGTGTCACCCCAGCCCCTTAAAATGATTTCTGACCTAAACCACTGAATACTGATGCAGTTTTCTTGCATTGTTTAAATTTCGAAATTTTTAATTATTATGGATACATAACAGTTGCATATCTTTATAAGGTACATGTGATACTTTGATGTAAGCATACAATGGGAATTAATCAAATCAGGATAATTAGCATATCCACTACCTTGGGCGTTTAACACTTCTTTGTGTTAGAGACATTTTAGTTTAGCTCCTTTAGTTATTTTAATGTATACCAACTTATTGTTTTGTTTTTCATGACATCCTACCATTGAAGAACTTAATGTTTATTGTAGTCACTTTGTTGTGCTATCAAATATTATTTATTCTTCCTAATAAGATTAAACTGCACCCAAACAGGGTGGACCCACCTAAAAGAATCAACCCCTACCCTCTCACACTGGATGTCCACCTAAGAAAGCTGAATGGGTCAACCCCCTACTATGCCCCATTGGATATCCCACCTGGGAAAGGTAAATGGGCCAACCCCGACCCTTACAACAGATGTACAACCTAGGAAAGGGAAATGTCCCAACCCCCAGCTTCCTGACCTTTCAACCCCCCCATTCTCCATTATCCATGAGTGAATTTCTTCCAGGCCCAGTTGGGGATCCTCCCCACCTACACCCAGGTGGAATAAAGCCATTGTAATAACACAAACTGGGCCTCCATTTTTCTTTTGTATCATACCTCGGAATAATCTTTCATCTTTGACTCCATAACCCTTCACCAACGAACTATATTTTTTCACCCATTAACTATCCCCACTTACTAACCTCTCCCTGATTCCCTTCCCAGTCTCTGGTAAACATCATGTCCATGAGATAAAATATTTTTAATGTTTTGCTCCCACGTGTGAGTGAAAACATGTGAGATTTATCTGTCTATATGTGGCATGCTTTGCTTATATTAGTTTTCCAGTTCCAACCATGTTGTTTCAAATGGCAGGACTTCATTCCTTTATGTGGTATATAATAGTCCATTGTGTGTAGGTATCACAATTTCTTTATCCATTTATCTGTTGATACACACTTAGGTTGATTCCATATCTTGGCTATTGTAAATAGTGCTACAATAAACATGGAAGTACAGATATCTCTGTCTCAAAATAAGTAAATAATGCTGTGCCTTGGTCACCCTTGGTAGCAACCTCAAACTCTTGGGCTCAAGTGATCCTCTTGCCTCAGCCTCCCAAGTAGCTGAAACTATAGGCACCCGGTACAATGCCTGGCTTTTTTTTTTGGAAATGGGGTCTTGCTCTGGCTTAGACTGGTCTTGAACTCCTAGGCTCAAGCAATCCACCTGCCTCAGCCTCCCAGCATGCTATGAGCCACTGCACCAGGCCACGAGCATTATTTATCGAAGAGACCGTCTCTTCCCCACTATATGTATTTAGCAACTTTTTTGGAGATAAGTTCATTAGAGATGTTTGGATTTTATTTCTGGGTTCTCTATTCTGTTCTATTAGTTTATGTGTCTGTTTTTATGTCAGTACCATACTGTTTTAGTTACTACAGCTCTGTAGTACAAATTGACATAGGTAATATTATTCCTCCAGTTTTGTATTTTTGCTTAGGATGATATTGCCTATTCTGGGTCTTATGTAGTTATATATAAATTTTAGGATTTTTCTTTCTATTTTTTTTTTTTGTGTGAAAAACGTTATTGGCATCTTGGGGATTGCATTGTGAAGAGGACATTACAAATTAGGAAAGTATTCCATGTTTATGGATTGGAAGAATCAATATTGTTGAAATACACTCTACAGATTCGTTGCAATCTCCCCTCAAGCTGTATTAGGTAGTATAGACATTTTAACAATATTGATTTTTCTGATTCCTAAACATGGAATATTTTCCCATTTTTTTTTTGTGTCCTCTTTAACTTGTTCTGTATTTTACAGTTTTCATTATATAGATATTTCATTTCTTTGGTAAATTTTATTCCTAGACATTCAATAATTTTTGTAGCAATTGTAAATGGATTTACATTCTTATTTTTCAGATTGTTAACTATTGGCATATAGAAATGATAATAATTTTTTACGTTGGTTGTGTATTCAGCAACACTACTAAATTTGTTTATCATTTCTAATATGTTTTGAATGGATTCTTTGGCTTTCTCTAAGTATAAGATCATATTATTGCTTCAGGATATCTCTGAGAATGATCCATGAGCTGAAGAGAAGAAAATGAATTCTATAGCTGTTGAATGAAACATTCTGTAAATTGGTTCCACTTGTCTTACTGGGCAGATTAAATGCCATGTTTCATTGTTCATTTTTTGTCTGCATTATCCGTCCAATGTTGAAACTGGAGAGTTCAGGTCACCAACAATGATTGTACTGTGTGGTCCAGTGCTGGCTGCATATATATGTATTTACACTTGTTACATTTGCTTGCGGATTTGGCCCCTTTGACCTTCTTTGTCTGTTTATACAGTTTTTATTTTGAAATCTGATTGATATGATATTAATAAAGGTACTCATACTCTTTTTTGGTTTCCATTTGTTTGTTACATCCTTTCCTATCCCTTTATTTTCCATCTATGGATGTTTTTAATAGGCCAACTGTGTTTCTTGCAGACACTGTATAGTTGGCTTTTGATTCTGTTTTTTATCCATTTAGCTACTCTGTGTCTTTTCATTACAAAGTTTAGTACATTCGCTTTCAATGTTGTTATTGAAAGGTAAGGACTTACTACTTCCATATTATTATTTTGTTTTATCATTGTGTGTGTGTGTGTATGCATGTGGTAACCTTTCTCGCTTTCTTCCTATGTTTCTTTGTTAAAGGTTTTTTTTCTGGCATTGTGTTTGATTTCTTGTTTTTTTCTTGTATTCTTCACTTCAGCAAAAACCTTTTGATAAAATAGTATCCAGTGCTTGCAGAGCACTTGCTATGTGGCAGTCACTCTTACATGTACTACATTGGCTAGTTCATTTAACCCTCACAAAACTCATTTGAGAAACATACTATTTTACTCTTTTCACTAATGAAGAAAACAAGGTTTGCAAACTTAATGATGGGAGTTGAATATTCAATACAGTTGCCCAATTTGAAAGTCGGTCCATGTTCTTGCTGGATTGTACCTTGCCTGTGCACTAGAGAGGGACTTGAGGGGAATTCTTACTCACTAGATGCCCGATTTTTATTACCCTTAATATTTTAGATGCATTTTTGGTTTAAACAGTAGTAGATATATTGTTTAAAAGAATATAGATAACTGTATTGTACTACATTACATTATAAAGTCTATTAAATTTTATTTAATTTTTTAGACCATGTAAGATAAATTTACCTCTATAAATAACCTAATTGAATATCAGAAAAGAGAATTATATAAAAATGTACAAAAATATATCTATACTATTAGGTACAAGTCACTTTTTATAGCAAGGTCTAGAGTAAAGAGAGTGTGCCTCAGGTGTAGTTGGAAGACCCTCCATTAGTCAATAGACTTATGGTTTTTACTCTCCCTGCTGCGATGACTCCCAATGCAGAGGCTAAGTACAGCAAAAAAAAAAAAAAGAAAGAAAGAAATTAAAAAAAGAAAAAGAAAAAAAATCGAAAAATGGGTTATTTTTTGTCAGAATTGTTGGCACAGATGTTATTAAAACCACAAGGGAGTTATGGCCTTGATCTCATTGCTCACCTTACAAAGATCCAATTATTGAGACAACAAGGATTGTCGAAAAAGAAAGGAATTTTAATGTGAAAGATGTCTATTGGGAGAATAGGAGAAATAGTCTCAAATTCATCTCTGTGACCAAAATAGATCTTGGGCTTTTTAAGGAGGGGCCATATCCACTGGGGAAAGTCGTATGCATTGGTGCAGGTCATGGGGGATGATAATTCTTGGCATCAGGAATTCTTGTTGGGGTCTTCAGAATCTCAATTCTTTTATTTTGTAAAAATTTTGCCATTTCTGGGAAATTACTTAAAATTTTCAAGTAGTTAGTGAAGGGAAGAGATTATAAAAAGAAATATATGGGTCACCAATTTTTTTTTTTAAATAGAACTCTTTACACACATATCCCAGACCATTGCTACCTGCAAGACACCTGTTACTTTGTCAGTGCCCACATAAGACAATAGAGAGCTGGATAGTGATACTCTATTTTTCTCTCTGCCTTATCTTTTTTTTTTTAACTTTTGGCCTGGAAAGATGAAAAGATAGTAGGGTAACAGAGAAAGGACTGCTCTATAGTAAGGGAAATGAGAAATATTTTACCCCCAAATATGACATTTTAATATTCTGGACTGACTGAAGAAGGCACAAGGTCTCTTGGATCTTCCCCTCCCCTACTTTTAACTGCCAAAGTCACTGAAGTTTCTATATTTACCTGAGATCTGGATGCACTTAGAATAATTGTCCTTGTTTTCTCCTGACTGGGTTCTTACTGATCAGACAATGTTCTGTATCTCAGACTCATTGAAATTCCAAAAGGGAACTATTTGCTAGTTAATCTTCCTTCCCATTGTTCATCCTCCTTGGTGGCTCTTTGTTTCCTCTCCACACAACTCCTCTTATCCCTTCTTATAACCCATTTTGTAAGAAAGGCATGGAAGCTCCTGAATCCTATCGGTAGTTGAATCCTCATATTCTGGGGGTCCCTGTGTATCCACATTAAATAAATTTGAAAACTTTTATCTTATTAATTTGCTTTATTGTTAGTTGATTTTTCAAAAAACCTTCTGAGAGTAAAAGGGAAGTTTTGTCTTTGATCCCACATGGAAATCTGGAAAGCTCCATGCATACTTGTGTGTTAATGATGTTATACAGGCTGCAAATTAATGGCTTTCTTGAACCCATCGAAATATTAAAGTCACATGGCATTTCGCTAAAGTAAAATCTGGGAGAATATGTACCTACTGGTGATCCTGGAATATTCCCCTCCATTCCTTCATCTAGAGAATCGAAGAATAAATTCACTGACCACAGGTAAGTGAAAGCAAAAGAACTTATTAGGAAGAAAGGAAAAAGGCAAGCCTCCAGCACAGTGGAGGGCGTCCAAAGCAGGTTGCTGCTTTTGTCTCTTTGTGTAGCTGGTTTTAAGCCTTACGTGTTCTCCTGGTTATTGGCTGTGCACTCTGGATGGTTCTCTCAAATTAAAATGGCTTTTGGTTATTGGCTCCCTGTTCACGCCAGAAGGCTTCCTCTCCCAGTCCCCTTGGGAGTCTTTCTTTCTGGTGTATCCCTCCCAGCTACAGCTATTGACTAATGATTGCATAGGTCACATAGGCTCTCTGTGGCAGTTAGGAAACTTCCTGTTGGGAATTTTCCAGGCCTGTTGGTTGTGCCCAACCCGCTCTCCTGCAATTCTTCTACTCTTGGCCCCTTTTCTTACCTCTGCCTAAAAGCCTTCTGACTTCTATCACTGGGAAAAAGAGGGCCTGAGTTTTTGATTGCTTAAGCAAAGTTTTTATAAGTTTTTGTATTGGTTTCCTAGGACTTCCACAAGAATCTATCACAAATTACGTGACTTAACACAGCAGAAATTTATTTTCTTACCATTCTAGAGTCTAGAAGCCTAAAATTATGTTGTCAGCGAGTCAATGTTCCCTATGAGGTCTAGGGAAGAATCTGTTCTATGCCTTTCAGCTTTTAGTGGCTTCTGGCAATCATGGGCAAACCTTGGCTTATAGCTTCATTTCTCTCGTTTCTGCCTTAGTCCCAACAAGTGGCTGTTTGCCCTTGTGTGTGTGCATGTGTCGCTGTACACAAATTTTCTTCTTTTTATAAGGTCACCGATCGTATTGGATTTGGGGCCTAACACAGCATAAACGCATATCAACTTGACGACATGTCTAAAACCTTTCGCCAAATAAGTTCACATTCACAGATTCTGGGGGTTAGGAATTGAACATGCCTTTTTTGAGATGATGTGGATGAAGACACATTTTAATCCAGTACACTATATAAACCCTGCAATATGATTCAGCTAAGTATTCTTAATGAGTTCTTTTTTTTTTTTTTTTTGAGACAGAGCCTCAAGCTGTCACCCTGGGTAGAGTGCCGTGGCATCACAGCTCACAGCAACCTCCAATTCCTGGGCTCAAGCGAGTCTCCTGCCTCTGCCTCCCAAGTAGCTGGGACTAGAGGCACCCGCCACAACGCCCGGCCATTTTTTTTGGTTGTAGCCATCATTGTTGTTTGGCGGGTCCGGGCTGGATTCGAACCCACCAGCTCAGGTGTACGTGGCTGGCACCTTAGCCCGTTGAGCCACAGGTGCCCAGCCTCTTAATGAGTTCTTAATGAGACACCATGTGGGCTACTGAAAGCTCCTGAACCCTGAGGGATCTATAAATATAATGGGATTTACTTCCTCTTTTTCAAAATTTCAAAATATTATGGAGGTACAAATGCTTTTGTTTTCATGTGTCAGTTTCTTTATGCTAGAGTGAGGGTTATAAGGGCTCATCACACAGATAGTGATGATGGTATGTAATAGGTAGGTTTTCACTTATCCCCTTTCTCGCTCCTCCCCTCATCCCTGCTTGATATCCACTGCGTTTAACTTCCCTCTGTGCATACCTGTGCTCATTAGTTAGTTACAATTTAATAGCGAATACATGTGGTTTTGTTTTTCTGTTCTTTAGATACTTCACTTAGGATAATGGTCTCCAGTTCCATGCAAATGGTTGCAAAAGGCTTCAGTCCATCTTTCCTTATGGCTGAATGGTATTCCATAACATACACATATAACACTTTTGGTTAATTAACTCATTAGTTGATTCCACATCTTTGCAATTATGAATTTTGCTTCAATAAGTATTCAATGGCAGGTTGTTTTCTTTTTTGGTGTTTTTGGCTGGGACTGGGTTTGAACCCGCCACCTCCTTTGAGCTACATGTGCTGCCCCAGCAGGTGTCTTTTTGATAAAATGACTTATTTTCCTCTGGATAATGCCCAGTAGTGGGATTTGTGTATCAACTAGTGAATCTACTTTTAGTTTTTTGAGGATTCTTCATACTATTTTACATAGATTTTGTACTAATTTTCAGTCTCACCAAGAGTGTATGATTATTTCTTTCTCTCTATATCCACTATTGTTTTGTACTCTATAATAATAGCCATTTTAAGTGGGGTAAGGTGATATCTCATTTTGGTTTTAATTTGCATTTCCTTGATAATTAGTGACATTGAACATTCTTTCATGTGTTTATTGGACATTTGTCTATCTTATTTCGAAGAGCTTCTGTTTAGGTCTTTTGCTCACATTGTAATGGGATTGTTTGTTTTTTCCTGCTGATTTGCTTTGAGTTCTTTGTAGATTCTGGTTACTAGCCATTTATCAGATGTATGGCTTATGAATATTTTCACTCATTCTTTACATTGTTTATTTGCTCTGTTGATTGTTTCTTTGGCTGTATGAAGGAGAATGGGGACTGAAGAGTTCATTCTTAGCAAGGGAAAACACCTCCTGAAAAGGAGAAAAACAGAGAAATAAACTGAGCAAGGCGGAATAGAAACAGTTTAGCTAGCTTACTTGTAAACAGTCAGTTAAATTACTTGTCTGAGCAGTTTCTGTTTTTATTAGAAGGCTGGTCTGTAAGGGATACAGCTTGGAAACACCCCTGCTGGGTCTATAAACACTCTGAAGAACAGTGGCAGTTGTTCAAGTACAAGAACATTAACCATGCCATCCCCTGCCCAGTTAACAGTCAAAGCAAATACTCGTTGTGAGGATTTCTATTATGGCCAGGGCAGTGATCAAGGGAACAGCTCAAGCCCTGAAATTTCGGCAGAAAGGCTTGTACCTTACCAAGGAGAGAAGTGTCTTCAGGTGGAGATAAGAATAAACTTCTTTTCCACCAATTCTTCAGAGGAGGCCTGAAGCCATTGCATCTGCTCTAGAGCAGTTCATCGTCCCCTAAGGAATCTGTGTGTGTGACCACAGACAGGAGGCTGTCCCCATACAAGGCTCAGGTTTTAGATTTCTCAACGCTGCCCAGACCCTTAAAGTTAATGATTCTAGATAGAACAAGACTAACATCCTTACTCAGAAAAACTGCTGATGTTTTTATTCCCTTCCTCAGCTTATCCTCTCAACTAACTGAGAAAATAGTCTTCAACAAAAGCTGAGTGGAACAGTCAGAACGACTCATTGGACCCTCACAAACTAGCAATAGTCCCCTGTGTTTCTATCTTTGAAAACTCGATTCTGCAGGTCCTCTTCCTTTATCTCTTGCCACTCTTATTTTTTTTCAGTCCATAGCCACCAGTTCCACAGGTCTTCAAGGACTTTGCCCCCGAGTGGGAACCTGGCAGCTGTATAGTTTTTATTTATTTGATGTGCTGCTAAATTTGGTTTGCTAGAATAGAATTTTATTGAGGATTTTTGAATCTATATTCGTAAAGGACCTTCCTATGTAGTTTTCTTTTGCTGTTGCCTCCTTTCCTCGCTTAGTTATCAAGATGATACTGGCTTCATAGAAAGAGCTGGGGAGGACTCCCTCCTTCTCAATGTTATAGAATAATTTCTGTATTACAGGTACAAGCTCTTCTTTGTAAGTCTGGCAAAATTCATCTATGAATTCATCTGATCTGTGTTTTTTTGTTGTTGTTGTTGGACTTTTTTTTATTAGTGCTTCAATCTTATTGGTCATTACTGGACTCTGCAGGAGTTCTGTTTCTTAATGATTGAGATTTGGGAGGTTATGTCTTTCTGGGAATTTGTCCATTTCTTCTACATTTTTGAGTTTATGTTCACAGAGATTTTCATAGTTATGCACAGATGACATTTTTGCATTTCTGTGTTATTAGTTGTAATATCTCCTTTTTCATTTCTGATTGAGTTTAATTGGGTCCTTTCTCTTCTATTCCTGATTAATCTAGAAAGAAGTCTATCAGTTTTGTTCATCTTTTCAAATAATCAACTTTCATTTTATTAATCTTTTTGTTTGTTTTCTAATTCATTTTGTTCTGCTCAGATCATTCGTTTTTTTCTTTTCTTCTGCTTGCTTTGAGTTTGGTTTGGTTTTTCTTTTCTAGTTCCTTGAGATATGGCATTAGATTGTTAACTTGTGATCTTTATGTTTTTATGAGTCAGCATTTAAGCATGTAAATTTCTTCTTAGGATTGCTTTTGCTAAATCTCACACATTTTTATAGCTTGTTTTCCCTTTGTCATTCAGTTTTAGAATTTTTTTTTTCCCACATGTGCTTGCACCACCTTTAATTTTCTGCATGGGTATTCTTTTTTTTTTTTTTAAACAAGTGAACAGTTTATTACGAATTAAACAAAGGTATGATGTGATACAGTACAAGCAAGTTTTAGAATCTTTTTATTTCCATCTTAATTTCGTTATTGACTCAATAATCAGTTCACCAGAAGATTGTTTAATTTTCTTGACTTTGTGTAGTATTGATTGTTTCTCTTGAAACTGGGTTCTAGTTTTATTCCACTGTAGTCTCAGAATATATATATAATTTTTCAAGACATGTTTTGTGAACTAAGATCTCAGTCTTAGCAAATGTTTCATGTACTGATGAAAAGAATGTATATTTAGTACTTTGGCAGTAAAATGTTCTGTAAATGTCTGTTAGGCCCATTTCTTTTAGAGTCTCTTTTAAGCCAAAGTGTTCCTTTATTTTCTACTTGGAGGATCTATCCAGTTCTATCAGTAGGGTGTTGAAATCTCTAATATGGATGATACTTCTGTTTATCTCTTTGTTTAGATCTAGTATGAATCTGGGTGCCTATGTGTTAGTTGCATAAATAATTAGCATTGTTATGTCTTCTTGGTGAATTTCTCCCTTTACCATTATATAATGACCATCCTTGTCCTTACTATTGTTGATCTAAGGTCAGTTTTATCTGATATAAGTATGGCCATGCCTGCTCAAAGAAATTGAGACTCTGAAGGCCCATGGGGAGGATAAGGATGCATACTGGGTAGAGAAGCAATATAGCACCTGCTGTCTCAGCATGGGACTGTCACCAACAGGGCTGGAATCCTGTTGTTTTGTTCTCAAAAAAGTCCCAGTTGACTGGAGGAGCAGCTTTTGGAATAGTGAGGAGAGAAATGGTCTCCCATAGCTCAGGAGCTTGCTGACTTCCAGAGATATGAATGAGGAAGAAAGGACCTATTCCACCTCCCCTTTTTGCTGGATTCCAAATCTCTCAGGCATGACCTCTCCTGATATCAAGCTACTTATTATTCTATTCTGCAACATTTTCTGTGGACTCTTGTAGATTTTAGCATTTTTTTAGAATTACTCCTGACCTATGATGGTTGATTTGTCTGTTTCTTACTTTTTTTATTTTTTTATTTTTTATTAAATCATAGCTGTGTACATTAGTGCAATCATGAGGTACAATGTGCTGGCTTCATATAAAATCTGAAATATTTTCGTCCAACTGTTTGACATAACCTTCATGGGATTTTCTCGTTTATTGTATGAAAATATTAGTATTCTGAATTTAGTAGGTTTCACCTGTACCCTTCTAAGATGCACCATAAGTGTGACACTTATGTTTCTTACTTTTTTATCTAAAACGTTTCCTTCTTTGTGAGATGATCTGGCAGATGGTGTCTCTATTCAACCATCTCGCTTCTTTCCCCAGGTTTGTTTCCCACCAGGGAAAATAAAGAGGAGAAAGGAAAAGCATTGCACTGGCTGAGAAAAAGAAAAAGAGACTTGTGCCCAAAATGCCACACCAACCTATCTGTACCGTTTGGGTAACAACAACAAAACAAAGAATAATGACAGAAGAAAACTTAATCTCTAGAAAAGGAACAGCAAAATAAAACCTTTGCAGCCAGGGAGAGGGAACAGGGAATAAGAAAAAAGAAGAAGAAGAAAAGCCTCTACCCATATCTAGTGGATATAGGAATCCACTAGATCTAGCAGCATAGCAGGAAGAAGGGACAGAAACCTTGCAAAAGCTACGTCCCAGAGATGGAGGCTTATTCAGAACGTATTTTTTAAGTATGATGCATATTTTAATAGAAACTCTGTGCATGGTTCACCAAAGTAGTAGGCTATGGTCCCTGCTTCTAAGACCACAATAGTAAAAGAATGCTATGTATGGGAATTTGTTCACCTCAAATGCAATACAAACCCCAAAATACATACCTGGGAGGTATCACAAAGAGACCTGGTTGATTTTCACTAGCCTATAAGATTTAGCATCCAGAAGGAGAAAAGACTGAGAGCCAATTTCTAACATAAGAAAGCCCCAAGAAATTCACAGTAGTAATTAGAAACTAAAGCAGTTGTCATTTCAGTTAATGGGCATGTGTTTAATATATTCTGCATGCAGTGATTTTGTGTAAACAATGGTGTAGCGGCAACTTCTGGCTCTGGATGGTCTGACCATGAAGTCTAGTATGAGGGGTCCCTTATCCATCATTGTCTGAATAAGCAGATGATAAGTGACAGACTGCCAAACATTAAATGAAGCCTTGTAACCAATCTTTTCTTGGGACTCAGCTATTGCTTTAAGAATAAAGCTACCACTCTCTCAAGGACGTTTATTTTGGAGTTTTGCTGTGTTTCTTAGCTGTAAAGCATGTTAATACAAACATAGAATGCAAAAAGAATTTGTTAAATCTCCAAAATTGAAGATCCTTGCTTTTTGGATAACAGAGAACTGTGTGTAGTTTTTAGAAGAATAATAGGTATCTTGGGGATTGAGACACAAGAAAAATTGTTAATTCTAATCATGTATAACATCCATATTCTCATAAAAGCCAAGCTGGCTTTCATTTATAAATCATTCTATGTTGATAGAATTCAAATAGAGTTACCCTTGGAAGGGGAGGTTTGCATAATGATTAGAAGTCAGAAGAAGAGGATGGTGAGTTTTGGGTACTGATAATATTCTGTTTCTTGGTTACACGTGTGTATTCAGCTTGTGAACATGAGCGTGTTGATCATTTATGACATACAATTCTTTATGCTATTACTACATTTCAATAAAAATTAAAAATAAAACCCCCAAACAAACTGGAAATAAATCAACCACAAGGCAAAAGAGGAGGAAGAAACAATGGCATCCGGCAAAAAGGTGGCATATGTATACATTTGACAAGCACTATCTGATGCTCATTAGACATGTTTCAGATGCTTTAAAGGCCACACCTTATTTACATTTTACATTGTTTGTCTTAGAAATATTTATTTGATGCAACCTGCTTGTTGGTTGGTCCTGTTCACATTTTTAGGACAAATGTACATTATGAACTTGAGGTCTGCAAAAGATGCCCCCCACCAATTCTTCAATGCTGTTAGCTACCCACAATGCATACTAGTCTTCTCAAATTGTTAACATCTGTCCCCTTGTGTCAGCAGCTGCCTTTAGATAAAATGCTGCTATGTTACAGGTCTCCAGAAGGCTGACGGCGTTTGGTGATTGTGTAATGATACAGGATTGTCATTCAAAATGGTGGGTGAATTTAGCTCCACTAGCTGCTAAGTCTGTATGTTGTCATTTTCTTGTGGCCTTGGAGCTGGTTGTTTCAAGCCTGGTGTTTGTATCCTCCAACTCTGGGCAGCAATCAAAGCAGCTGTTAGTTTCATTCTACTATTGTTATCTTATATTCACTCTGTCTTTAACTCTCAGAAGTTACCCTTACAAGAATATCTTGTGCTTTACAGGATAACTTCAGAACTAAAAAGTTAAAATTATACCTAGCATTTGATTGCCTTTATAATTTTTAGAGCATTTATACATGACATACACATTGTCTGTTTTATCCTCATAAAATGCATGCATTTTGACAGATAAAGAAGCTAACACCCAGAGAGAGAGAGAGAGTAAAAAACATGTTTTGTAGGTAGTGTACCTAAACTTAGAATCTAAGATCTTTCCATTTGCTTACCCAGTACTTTTTTCAACATTTTGTGATTTTCTTCTAGGAATAAAATTATAATAGTGGTGAAATGTCAGGAAATAGAAAAGTTAATTTGGTCAAACAATGGATCCCTTCAAATAATATCAGTGGATCCAGCACCATTAGGAGGAAAACCTTTGGCTTTTGTATCTAACACATCCTAAACTTGGAACATCCCAGCACCATGAAAACATGGCCAAGTCATGCAAATTTTCAAAGCCCTCGTTCTCTCATGTTTAAAATCTATCCAGCACTTTATCATCCATGATTTTGAAAATAATCAGTGGTAATAAATAATATTTTCTCCTAGAGTGATGGCCAACTGGGAATGGCACATTCTATACTCTTTGATGTCAAAATAATTAAAGGTGCTAGAATATTTGGGAAAAGAGTAAAAACTAAAGGGGCTGAAGTAGAGGACAGACATCAGTGAGTGGGCTAGAAGACCCTCCATATGTGTAGATGAAGAAGAGGTGAATACTTATAGACCAGGAAGTTTCTCCATCTGCTTTGCATCAAGCCTGGGGAGTGTTAAACACAGGTCCCATGAAACTTCCTGATCTTATGCAAAAATGTCATACAGCAGTACTTACTAGAAATGATATCCTTACAAACAAGAACAATGCCTACTCTGTTTTTGTATCATTAAAATATTTATGAAAGGCTTATATGTGAGGCACTATTTAATGAGTGAGTCAATGAAAAGTTAAGCCTATATATATGGTAGATAGCACCTTTTCTTCCAGAACAAATCAAAGGCAGACAGGTTCAGAGCAAGAAAAGACTGACACATCAAGTTATTTCTGGAATGGAAAATGTGAATTTTGTTGAGCTTCTGTCCCTAAGGTGATTAAAATGAATGTCAATGCCACTTTTTTACAGAAACCAAAATCCCAGACCAAGTGAAAAAAAAACCAACCAATGAAACAACAACAATTAAAAAAAAAAAAAAAAAACATTACTGATTAGAAAAAATAAAATGTACACTAGCATTTCCTGAAGTCAATTCAGAAAAGGAAATCTCAAGCCACAGTTTGAGAATTTGAATCTGTTTTTAAAAGCTCTCTCTAGGCCCTCCTAAGAAAAGGTCCATAGTAGGTAGCTCAGCACTCTGTCTCATCTGATAAATTGGAACAGTGGTAGTAGCTACCTAACCCTTGTGAGGGTTGTGTGAACTCAAATAGGTGAGACTCCTGGACAGTTCCTGGCACGGAGGCCTTAGTTCAGGGTAAAACTTTTCTCTTAGAGTCCTACCGCTCATTACTGGTTCTGTTGAGGAATGCAGAATCTGGAGTTTGGGTGTGGAATCCTCTGGAGACTAATACAACAGTGCCATCTGGTGAGCACTTTACCACAACCTACAACTTTCTAAGGGCAAGAGAAAGAGCATCAGAGGATTTAAATGAAAATACCTTCCTTTGATATTACTAGACAGAATTTTTCCATCATTATTGTAAATGAAACTCCTTTACAGAAAATTCAGAAATAATCAAATCCTCGAAGATTAAGTGAAATTTGTATTATTTTTCACTTTACTACCTTTGGAAAGCAGCTAAATGTTACCTTTGTCAGTATCTCTTAAAAAAACATTATGGAACATGAATCCTGTTAGAAGTATTGAAAGTTGAAAAAGCACTCTGTTCCTCTTAGATAAAATAAATTATAAAATTTAAAAAAATGTACATATATGAGACTAGGAAATCATGATTATTTTATGCATGAGAGACATCAAAATATATTTAGCTTATTCTTTCATTGTCTATTCTTTTTCCTTCTTTATATTTTGAAACCAAGCATTTTTCACCAGAAGCCTACAGATGTATTTTAGGAAATTCCTAAATGCCTTTCATTTTGAAGTAAAATTTCTGTGCATGTGGGGTAATGGCAGTAGAGGTGGTATTATTATTATTTTTAAAATCTTGAAGAAATAACAAAAAAAGAACTTCTGCTCTAAAAAAGCTTGATGTAACATGGGTGCAATGTAATGAAAATTTATGCCTTCTCAAAATTATGTTGAAATCCTTATCCTTAAAGTCATGGTATTAAAATTAAAAGAGGTTTGAGAAAGCTGGTTTGCTCCTTCCTTCATGAGATGACACATAGAGAAGGCACCATCTATGAACAGGTCTTCACCAGGCCCCAAATCTGCTGGTGACTTGATCTTGGACTTACATGCTCCAGAACTTTGAACAATACACTTCATTATAAATTACCTAATCCAAAGCATTTTGTTATAGTAGCCCAAATGAACTTGACTGTGGTAAAATTAAGGCCATGATCTTAGTCCTAGTCTTATTTTGTTATACTCTCCAATAAAGCTCTTCTTCCATGCTTTTCTTCAAATTTTCTACTCTGCCAGTTCAATGTAAACCAATGTTCATATAAGAAAATGGTATATGAAGGCTGTCCAGAAAGTATTCAGTCATGTACTATGAAAAATAGAGCCATCCATGGCTGGAAACATTACAAACATCCGTTGTATATATAACATGTTCTCAGAGCTTGGACACTGGTTCCATCCACACCCTTCCTTATGTACCTACATATATTCTAAGGCATGAAGATGCCATGTAGAAAATTACCTTGATACACTGGTAGCTTCCAAGTTATACTAGCAGTCATGGAATGGAAAGGCTCATGAGCCAAATACAGATGCCCAAAGCACAGGGCTTCTTAAATCAATTTAAAACCCACAACAAGAAGTGAAGGGAGAGACACAGGGTAGGTTGACTCATTGAGGTTAGTGTGTAAGAGGGGTGGGGTGTACCAGTTGAATGTTCAACATTCATATATCCTTCCTTTTCCTCTACTACCTTATTCTTTTCCTCTGATGATGTGTTGCAAGCACAGAATTGATCTGAGCAAGGAGGGCAACAAAAGGAGGGAGCCAATGAAACATGGTTAGTCCCTCTGAGAGAAACAGGGCCAAATAGTTGAAATTCACCAATTACCCTGATTAGCTGTTGCAGATACCAAAGTGGAAGTCACAAAAGAGTGAGTAAATTAAGACACAGTGAATATTGAATACCTCAGGTTTTTCACGTATATTTACTGCGTTGTAAATATATCGTGTTTTCTTGGTCTTTCTATCCCTTTCTATTTTGTTTATACTCACACGCTTTACTTAGTTTATCTGTCTTAAAAGTTAATTTGCTGTTTGACACATAGTAAGTATTTCATTCACCTCATGTATTTTCCCATTTTCTGTAGTAACTAGAATATTTTTGAACAATACAGTAAATGCATATTACAGAATGAGATATTCTTGGCCCTTGAGTGTGAGTTCCAAGCTGACATGGATGATTCTGGACCAGAGAAAGATTGGTTTTACTTACATGCTTCCAAAAGTCATCCATAGCTTGAAGAATACCACTTTTGACTTTGGATGACCTGGAGTTCAATCTTTGCAGGATTATAAACCATAGGCATCAAAAGACATTTCTTTATTGTTATATTTAGCTCTGTACTTCCTGACCTTCACACAAGATGCATCAAGTAGTTGGGGGATGATAGGTCTGTTTAGAAATAGTAGCTGAGTGGTCTCTCAATTCCTAAGTATAAGAATTAGGGAGAGTAGGGGCAGCCCTGGATAGATCTAGTTGAACTATTTCCCCTTAAGAACTCACAGTGGCTTTCTCCACTTTGCATGAACAGAATGCTCCTCTCTCACTTTTAGTCACCACTGGATGATCCTCTCTTTGAGGATTCCAGCACTGTACCAGGTTAAATATAACCGCCCTCCTCTCTCATTGGTCTCTGGAAGAAGGCAGAAAACCACAACAGCCCTACTTGATTGATTTTATTTTCATTTTTTATTGAAAGCTTCATCAAAGAAAACAGAAGTTTAAACCTAACATCCACTGATCTACAGAAAGCCCAAGGAATGGGGGAAATGGTTTCTAACTTGACTGTGGTACAGATGAAAAAAATTAAAAATAAAACCAGAAACACCTTAGAATTACAGAACTTCCATGACAGCGACAGCAATACAAAAATGCTCTTAAATAAAGTCCCAAATTGAATGATGTTTCCGAAGTTCCATGAAGTCTAATATGGCCTGAAGTAGGGGATTTAAAGGAAGCTGTGTCCCATTCTTTGTAGAAACTGGATATCTCATGGCAAGTATTTTCACATTTTTTAAAATTAAGACTCCAAATATATTCTTATTTTTCTTTTTAAATAAATGGACATATTTATTTCCAGAATGGAGAAAACTTTTTCAAGTGTCTCTTTGAAATAATTCTTACTATTCCTGAAAAGTATGAAATAACTCCTTTTTGAATACATGAAGAAACAATATATTTGGGGGAGGAGGACAGAGCATCTATCTTCATAATCTGAGACCAGAGGGGTTAAAATGCAAAGTATAACACTAAAGTTACACTTTGGACATTTAAAAAATTTGATATAATCATTAAAAATATCCACTGGAGTGTCAAAGTCATTTAGCCTTAAAACAGCAATGCAAAGTCAAAAAATAACAAAAACAATGTTATTTTTTTGTCAAAGATTTGAGATAGGAATAAGAGTATACATTAAATCAAAAGCTAATATAGTCTCATAAGAGAAATTGTGTTGAATTGTTCTACTGGCTTAAATTTAATGGAGTAAATAAAATCAAAACTTCTTTTTAGGGAAGCCACATTTTTTAGCTCTAATTTTTTTCTTTTATATTCTGTAAGAATACAGCCAACTTTCAACTATTTGTGGTAGATGGGAAGAAGACATTATGGATAACCAAAATTCCTGAAGCACAATGCATCAATATTAACTTCACCAATGCTTCAAATTCCCTTGATAAATCAATACTTAATAAGAAACAAAATAATCTGATTTGAGTTTTATTATCAATTATTTTTTTGTCCATCCTCTAGGAGAAATGCTAATAAAGGAAACAGAGCCCAAGTCCTAATAGTTGAAAAGAAATGACAAAATATATTCACAAAGTAGATAATTAGCCCTTCAAAAATTGAGAGTGATTGTAATTATGCACAACTCAGAAATCGAAAAAGAATTAAGAAAATCTCAAGTGCCACTCAGTGGCCTAGTGGTGCTTGCTGAAGACTCCAAGCTTGACTGCACCTCTGCTTCAGCTTGAAAGCTTTCTGAGTGGAACAAATTTCTCTTGATACATTATTTTCCCTCCAAGAAATAACCAGAAATAAATATTGAAAGCCATCTATCCCTTTTTGCATCAGTAAGCATCCATGTTTTGGTATAAAACAAAAGATAAAAGAAATCATTCATCTGGTGTGAACTTCCCTTCCCCACATCTTAAGAGGTCCCTGGGGCCCCTTGAGGATTTTGTACTAAGCTTTTGTATTTTCTTGAACTCTTTATAATCCACAAAAAAACAGCCATGACCAAGCACATTTGGATTAAGGGACCAACTTCATATTTAAGAATGTTTGGTAAGAAATGCTCAACTGGAGTCAGACCCTAGGTCTAATGGCACAGTGGATTTTATTTGTTAAACAAATTGACTCATTAATGAAATCCCATTATCACTTTGCCACAGGAAGAGTATTGTGTATAGAATCAATGAGCCTATTTAAATTCTGCCAATCCCTCAGATTGAGGTAAAAAATCATCAGTCTTAGTGAGCTCAAAATTTTGAAGCATGCCAGCCACAGTAATATGAAAAACAAAATCTCACCCTTTACCCTTACTGTAGATAAAATAGTAAAAATCCAGGTTCTATGACATGATTAAACTTTATTACAATATATGATTCCTCAAATATGCTGAATGTTGTTATATGTACTATATGTTATTATTTATTTCCTTGATTTAAAATCCTATTAAAAATTATCCCTGGAAACCCACTTAAGAATTTCTCTCTGCTTATCAGTTCATCTGCAGTAGTTCATGAACTCAAATTAAGAACTAACTGAATTGTCAAATGCACTTTTAGTCTTACTAACATCATAATCTGTCTAGACAGCCTATTGAAACTTCTCAATTATGAAGAAGACTTACGAGTCCTATTTAAATCAAATTTCACTTTTCATTAAAGGAAACTTTAGGCCACTATATAATATATATTGGTATATGGTATACATCCTAATTATTCAAGTAAAGTCTTGTTTTTTGGAACATAAAGTCCTTTTTTGGCCATACATGGATTGAAGGTGATTTTAAAGTTTTGCAAGGGGGGGTCAATGACGTATTTTGTAGGCATAGTGAAATAATGTGAACATCCTACTTCATCCAGCCTTCTTCAGTTTCCATACTTCTGTCTCTAATGGAAGTTCATTTAACACTATGCAATTTTTCATGAGAAAGAGGTGGAAGTGAGTCATATGTTTTCAAATGTGGTGGATCTGCTAAGGTCCCCGGAAGAAGTAATTCATGTAAAATATGAAGACCACATTTGGAACTACTGAAATCTACCAAAGAAACAAATTAATTCTGGCTAAACTAGAGTCAGGGAGAGGATGTTTTTAAAGAATATTACATTATTTGCAATATTTGAGACATGTTAGCATTCAAGGACAAACTGCCATCAGCACCTGCTAGTATTACCATTAATTGACATGTGGTCTATTACATTGTCTTTGGGGAGCTCCCAGTTAGCCTCCCCTGACACCTTATGGAAAATCCACCTTGACATTGATCATGTAACTAGAGTTTGGATGAGATGGTGTTTATCTAATTTGGATTCTGACTTTTGTTTGTTTCTTGATGTTTGGGCTAAGTCTTGGCAATTAAAAGGAAAAATTGAAACATCTGAATAAATGCTTGAAAATCTGGTAAGCCAGAATACATAAAAAATTAACTTTAATCAAAAAAAATTATAGTCCTAAACAAAACTAAAATTGTACATATATTGTTCGTTACTTAGAATTCTGACATCTGCTTAATTGAACAGATATTTGGTTTGCTTTATTTTCACACAACGTAATGTAGCTTACCTGTTGATGCTTTTTTCCTCCCCTATAATTGGCTCCTCAAAACAATTCTTAGGTAAGTTGACAGGAAAAGAGAAGGGTATGTTGACTATATGCCATTTTTCCATTTTTTTTCCTTTTTGGATTGAAATAATATAATTTATAGAATGGCATGACATAAATGATCAAAACACAAAACACATATGGATAGGTAAAATGACAGGTAATTTTCTTTTATATGAAGTGGCTTAAAAAGTTGAGATTATTGAAATTTCATAGCTGAGAAAAAAAGTTTCTGAATGTATAAATAAAGCAGCAGTTTTGAATAGAAACAGGAAGTTACCTAGGCACATTCATCAGCCACATGGTAGCTACCTCTTAGCCTCATTGCTGATTATGTAAATGAGACTTTCTTTGTATCACATTAATATGTGTTTTTGGTTTTGTTTTTTGTTTTTGACAGAAACAAAATAAAGCATGTTGGTTTCATATTCAAATTACTTATGCCCAGGAAAATCCTTATTTATACAAAGAGTTCAGAGAGTGGAAAAAAAAAAAAAACCAGAAAATACGGTTCCCATACATATTTTTTAAAACCCTGAATCTGAGGGCCCACTTTTTCAACATAAAACTTAAGTGCCACCCTTACAATGCATGGGAAGCTGAAGGTTAAAACAGAAGAAAGTGTACACCTAGCATTTTCTCTAAAGCATGGAGAATCATAATAAAAATGGTTGCGACCAGTTTAAATTTCTCTGTAGCACATAGTACATTCTCCTGCAGACACTTTGCTTCCAATTTGGCTACAAAGATATGGAGTCACTCTCTGATTTCAGCTTCTAATTCATGGGGTTGCAAATAATAGAAACCAGGTCTATATAAATAGTAGAATATTAACAATTTCCCTTGAGTCAACTTTTTTACTCCTGTTGATCTACAGGGAATATGATTTATCTTTAAAATTTTAGTTTTAAAAACCTACCCTGTTTTCTTATATTGTACACACTTAACACATTTTCTTCTTTCTTCTGGGCTAAGATAGGTCTCTATGACTTACTTAGTTTGTGAAAGAAGTTTTACCGATTTGATTCAAATAATTCATTATGAAAGCAATCTAGTGAATGGTTCAATTAAAAAATTCCATCCCACACTCCACTCCTTAATTTTAGTAAAACTGTACAGGTTGAACACACATTTCATGAATCAAAAATGTAGATATGTTTTCTAGGTAAGTCAATTTAATTTATTTTAGACAAAGTTTTGCATCATTCTGAATGCAAATATGCCTGCTTTGGCTTCAATGATTGAGCAAACCTATTCTTTTGGTGCTTGATTATATAAATCATTCACTTCCTTGATTGTCAACTAGCAACTTAAGAGCATCCTTAAATTCCAAGAGAATCCTCAATTTTATTGGTCCTACTTGCCTCAGAGAGTTAAATGAAATAAAAAAGGTCTATGTTGTCTGTCATTCTGGCAACACTAGGATATGAAAATATAATGAAAAGAGGCAAAAAAAAAAAAGATACCTCCTCCCCAATTGCAGAATCAAGGTGGCTATTGACAATGACAAAGACTGAGGTGAAAAGACAAAAAGCAGAGGTGCTAAAATGTAGAAGGAAGACTGTTGTTACAAATGCGATGACATCTTTTCAGGAGATCGCTCACCATTGCACAGACTATCTCTAGGCTTTTTTGACAAGTGACCTTTCAGACCAGGTTCAGAAATTGTCTTTAGTTTAAAATTTAGATAAAGAAATGTCAACCTGTTAGACAAGTGTCTTGGGTTATTGGTGGCCATTAATACAGGTTTCGCTACTCAAGAGAGTTAGCAAGGAACTGCTCATAGAATTCAAAGGCATCCAGAACGCTTCACGCTGGAACTGCTGAACACAGCAAGTGCGAGCTTCTACTATCAATGAATATGCATTTAAAGGAAAGCAAAGATTTTTTGTTTTTTTTTTTTTCACTATGTAAAACACCAGTGGAAGATAGTTTAAACAAACAACAAAATAAGAACTGGTCCGGCCATGTGGGTCAAATAAAATTTTTTAAAAAGAAAAGAAAAGAAAAACAACCTCTATCCTCTGGACTGTAATAGGGTGTCACTTCATCTTTGGTATAAAATAGGCCATCCATAGGCTGATTTTGATCACAACTAGGAAAGACTACAGAAATTGTCAAAAATTTCTCTACCTATTGCTTTTTTTGTTTTTTTTTTTTTTTTTTTTGCACTTTTTGACCATAAGCTCCTATCTACTTAAGTTTTTTTAATGCTCTTAAGCTAGGTTTTGCAATGTGACAAGCAAAGCTGACTAAAAACTTTGTAAAGCTCATAAAAAAGACTGCAGATAAAAAGCACTAATGCTTTTGCTAGCGATCACGCTTTGTAAATTAAAAAAATCTGCATTCTGCCTCCTAAACACGCATTATTTCTAATGCAGTTGTTTTTAAACCAACATTAATAACTTTACTGTAAAATGTTTTAGCTTTCTAAAATGATTCGTGTCGACACTTATGACAAAGTTCATGAAAAGTCCCAGCATTTCCCCAATTCTTGCAGTTGCCATGGTTTCTTTTATCAACAAATTTTCTTCAAATGAAGAAAAACATTTTCATTTAAACTGTACAGTTTTTTTTTCACCCTAAAAACTCAGTCTTAAACTTCTGTACCAGCTAAGCTGGCACAATATTTCAATTCTCTCTTGATTTTTTTAAACAAGACGTTGACAGCTTGCCTCGAGAGCTTTTGACGTCCTTAAAATTAAGGCAATTAAGATTCAAGATAAACCTTACCTAAATATTTCTAAGAAAAAATAAAATAAAAAAATCAACCCACTAGATTTAAACAAGAAGGGAAAAAGAGAGACAGAGTAGCTTAATTATTGAGGAAGACAATTTGTTTCCATTTCTGTTTGCCCACCTCTTGACATCCGGTTTTCTGTTAAAAAAAAAAAATCTATCTACAGCTTCTTGAAAATTTGAATTCAAATGTTCTTCCAGATAAAATATCAACCTTCAATGTTTTGTCTTATAGTTTTTTTTTTTTTTTTCCTCTTCTGGGATTTTTTTTTTTCTTTAATTAAAAAAAATGATGGCAAAAATAAATTGTCAGACCACATGAAAGAACTTTTTGCACAGCACATAAAAACTTTGTTTTCATTGGGTAAAGTATAAAATTAAAAAGAAAAAAAAAGCATTCCATTGACGCCTGTGCAAACTGGAAGCCAACTTCTTGTTCAATGAAGTTTCTTCATTCAAGGCAAAGTTTCAGACGGACATTCTTCATTCCTCTTTATGGTCTGCAAAAACAATTGAACAAGTGTGGTCATTATATCAAAGTGACTTTGCAATCATCTTTTGTGCTCTTTTCCAATGCGGCCTCTTCAAAAGATTTCAACCTTATAATATAAGACAGTTTTAAAAGAAATTACAAAAGTACATTGCACCAGTAAGATCGTCAAATTCAGCTACTTTCACACAAATATATATTTGAGCCAGAGAGAGTTTGTTTACATTAAACTAAAGGTTAACAGGACAAGACTTTGTTCTATTGTTTTTTATTCTAAAGCAATAAATAATAAAAGTGTACCCCAGATATACCCAAAGATGCAGCACTCCCTATGAGCTTGGAACCTAGTTCTTAACATCGGGCTTATGTTGAGTTACACAGATAATTTGAGTAATTCTATCCCCTCTGAACTACCATGAGATTCATCCTTAACTCAGTCAACAAATACGTGATTCTCTATTGTTTTTCAACCTTTTTAAAATCTCATGGCACATTTGACCCTATAGTTAAATTTCCTCAGCACATGTACATTATGTTGATCAAAGAAAGAGTAAAACAAACATATATATATATATATATATATATATATATACACACACACATATATACTTACCGTGCTGTGAACTTCTTTAGAAAATAATTAATGATATTTAAATTTTTTTCATGACACACTAGTGCACTATAGCACACCAATTGAAAATCATCGCTTTACTCTGTACCTAAGGTATCTAGGCTGTATGTTTCTTGTAGTTTTCACCAAGTCTGTTCACATAAGCCTTATTGGCCAGGAAATAATTAAGACAGTTAAGAGGTCAATGAAGTTTCATTCTCTTTTTCTTTTACCCTTCTCTTCCTTCTTGTTCATGGCCCCATCGAAATTATAAACTTGTGAGAACAAGGAGTATATTTTACTTTCATGTTCTATTCTTTTGATGTAGTGATATACACATAATAGGGGCTTAACTAGAAAAATGTCATTTTACTATATGCTACTTTGCTTAGCCCAGCTCAAACAATGACCTTTGCTACTATCCCAGCTACCATGTAGGGTTAAGCTTCAATCCGGTTGACTTTCTCTCCTTAGCTCTTTTGCCTGTAGACTACAATTGGGGTAAATAATTTCAGAATGGAAAGAAGCTTTATACTACCTGTAGGTCACATGAAAGCCTCTTCCCCAGAGCATAGGATGATGGCAGAAAGTTATGTGGATTTTTCTGACACCAGGTTGCTTAATTCAGTAAACAAGGTTCCGGGTTGCTGGGTCTAGTTTTACAGATTCTTCACTATACAGACGCAGAGCTGAAGGAGTGGAGGCGAAGTTCTAGCCTACCATTGCTCCCTAAGCAATGTACTTGGTGCAGAGATGCACCCAAACTTCACCAAAAAAGGCTTTTGACAATGTCTTAAACCCTATCATATTGAGGCTGAAATGGCCTTTCTAGAAAAATGTCTCCTTTTCCTAATTTGCAAAAAGCTGTTATCTGAGCCAGCTGTGGCTATTAGGAGCCCAATTAACTTGTTTATAAAAACACGCAAGAAAAGCTACTCATTGATTCACTGAATATTTATTTTTTGCCAATCATTTAAGTGTCTAGAAATACATCTTTTTTTTTCCTGTGTTATATAAGAAAGTGAAGTTTCTTCTAAGAAGGAATGCAACTATAATTTTTATAGAGCAATGAGAAGTTTAACTAATCTAGGAACCAAGGTTTATATTTTAGCTCACTTTGTCTAGAAAGAATTACTCCATTTCTTAAAATCTATACAGCTATGTGAACAAAACTTTTTAGTGGTTTTATTTTTTCTTTTTTGGGGGGGAGGGTCTGTACTTTATTTCCACTCCCTTGTTCAATCCTATGTTGTATAGAAAATGCCTAAAAACATCACAAAACTCTTTAACAGATGCTCAATGAATAGTGACTTACTCAGTGGACCATAGTGCAAAGAAGACTCTCACTCCCCAGGTACTAGATAGTCACTAATAGGAGAAGCATCAGTATTTATGTACCAGGTTGGAGCTAGCTTTTTTAGGTTTTATAACCTACTGGAAAAACGAAATATTTCCAATAGTCCTCTTGTGTAATTGGTCCTTAAAATGTCTTCATTGCTATATGAAAACAAATGATGAGAAATATATCATGGTACTTTACATGTCCATGTTTAATAGCTGAAATTTGAAGAAAGAAGGAGTTGCTATTCATAATAGAATTGAACTATGTACATATTTACCTAATCCTTATGGATTTCACTGATACTCATAAAGATAGAAGGGTTCTAAAATGTCAAGTGTAGGATCTTTAGCAACAAGAATATTTTAAGTTGGACTGTAAGATTAGAAATAAAATAGATTTCAACATACAAAGAAGAAATCATGTGAAAGGGATAATGAGTATGAAAACATTTGCAAACTGTAAAGCACAGTGCATGAGAAGTGTATTATGTTACCCACGATATATGGAATGTATGTGTATTAGCAATTCAGAGAATGTATTATTACTCACAAGCTTAAAGTACATCAAGGACATAATTTGCACATTGTTAATATACTGACAATGTATAGGAGTTTTGTATGTATAGCAGGTCAGTTAGCTAGAGAAGATTTGAAGAATAAAAAGAATTTGTAGTACTGAAGTTGAGATTAGGGCCTTCTAAGGTCAGAGTCAATAATGGTAGAATAGGAGTTTCACTGAATTTAAAATGTAGAGTTCTTTCAAATCTCTTCTCTCCCAAAAAGAGATGAAAACAAACAAACAAAAAAACAACAAAAACAACCCAGTGAATAGACTAGGACATAGAAATCCATAATCCTAGAAACCTAGTTGATTTTAGAATTGAAGAAGTCGGTTACTCTGTGTTGGAATCTGAGCTGTGAAGAAATACCAGTAGTTAGGTCACGGAAAGGGGCAAGGGAGGGGAGGGGCGGGGGGAGGATGAGTGGAGGGAGGGTGATTGGTGGGATCACACTTATGGTGCGTCTTACAAGGGTACAAGTGAAAATTACTAAAAGTAGAATATAAATGTCTTCATATAGTGATTTAAAGGCCATGAAGGCTATGTTAAATAGTTTAATGAAATATTTTAGATTGTATATAAAGTCAGCACATTGTGCCCCATGATTGCACCAATGTACACAATTATGATTTAATAAAAATTAAAAAAAATTTCATTAATCTCTGGTTAAGTTTTGGATATTTTTTTTTTCTTCTGGGTTTAGACTTAGATTGTTCTTTTTCCAATTCCATAAGATGGCTTATGAGTTTGTTGATGCACTCTCTTTCTGATTTTCAAATGGAGGCTTCAAAGCAACAAATTTTCCTCTCAGGACTGCTTTTGATGTATCCCACAGGTTTTGGTAGCTTATGTCTTCATTGTTGTTATGCTCAAGGAAATTAATTATTTCCTTTTTTATTTCTTCCTGAACCCATCTTTCATTCAGCATAAGGTTGTTTGATTTCCATGCCTTTGTGTGAGGTTAAACATTTTTGTTGGAGTTGAATTCAACCTTTAGTGCCTTGTGATCTGAAAAGATGCAAGGTAAAATTTCAATTCTTTTGATTCTGTTGAGTTTTTGTGTGTCCTAGGATATGGTCAATTTTGGAGACTGTTCCATGGGGCAATGAGAAGAATATATATTCTTTATCTTTAGAATGGAGTGTTCTATTTACGTCTATCAAACACAGTTGTTCTAGGGTCTCATTTAACTCTCTTATATGTTTGTTTAATTTCTGTTTAAAGGATCTGTCCAGCTCTGAGAGAGGGGTGTTAAAGTCCCCTGTTATTTGGTGTTGTAGGATATCATACTGTTCAGACTAAGCAAGGTCTGTTTCAAGAATCTGGGAGCATTTAATTTGGACGCATAAATATTTAGAATTGAAATGTCTTCTTGTTTTATTTTTCCTTTGACCAGTATGAAGTGATCATCTTTGTCTTTTTTGACTTTACTTGCTTTAAATCCAAGTGTATCTGAAAATAAGATTGCAACCCCTCTTTTCTTCTGGATTCCATTTGCCTGGAAATTACCTGCCAACCCTTATCTATGAGCTTTAATTTGTCTTTTGGGACTAAGTGTGTTTCCTGCATACAGAAAATGAATGGCTTGTGTTTTTTTAATCCAATCAGCCAATCTTTGCCTCTTCAGTGGGGAGTTCAAGCAATGAACATTTATTGAAATAATTGATAAATGTGGTAACATTCTATTCATCTTATTTTGTAAATATTCATTGCTTAGTTTTGTATTTTGCATCATTGTGAAAGCTAGGTTTTGTCCTTTAATTTCT
>CAUYRH010006138.1:0-13515 GCA_963574655.1 Perodicticus potto
AGAACCTTCTCTAAAGAAGACAGACGAATGGCTAACAAACATATGAAAAAATGCTCATCATCCCTAATTATTAGAGAAATGCAAATCAAAACCACCCTGAGATACCATCTAACTCCAGTGAGAATGGCCCACATCACAAAATGTCAAAACTGCAGATGCTGGCGTGGATGTGGAGAGAAGAAAACACATTTACACTGCTGGTGGGACTGCAAACTGATACAACCTTTTTGGAAGGAAGTATGGAGAACTCACAAAGAACTCAAGCTAGATCTCTCATTTGATCCTGCAATCCCTTTACTAGGCATCTACCCAGAAGGAAAAAAATCCTTTTATCATAAGGACACTTGCACTAGACTGTTTATTGCAGCTCAGTTTACGATCGCCAAAATGTGGAAACAACCTAAATGCCCACCAATCCAGGAATGGATTAACAAATTATGGTATATGTACACTATGGAATACTATTCAGCCATTAAAAAAATGGAGACTTTACAGCCTTTGTATTAACCTGGATGGAAGTGGAACACATTATTCTTAGTAAAGCATCACAAGAACGGAGAAGCAAAGAATGAATCCCATGTACTCAAGTTTGATATGAGGACAATTAATGACAATTATTGACATGGTGGGGGTGAGGGAAGGGGAGAGCAGAGAGAGAACGACTGAGGGCGGGGTGGGGAAAGGAAGAGCAGAGAGAGGGAAGGAGCAAGGGGGGTGGGGTCTTAGGGCCTTGGTGTGTGCCACACCTTTTGGGGGCAAAACACGATTATAAGAGGGACTTTACCCAACAAATGCAACCAGTGTAACATGGTTTCTTGTACCATCAATGAATCCCCAACAATAAAAAAATATATATAATATATATATATAAATGGCCCCACCAAAAGAAAAAAAAGAAAAAAAAAGGAGGAAGAAAAGAAAAAGAAAAACAAAAAAATTATTTGTGGCTCCTCTCTTCCCAAGAGGGGCCCTAAACCTCCATTTCTATTTCTTTATTTTCACCCCTACTATTTATTTTTCTTTTTTTTGAGACAGAATTTCAGTCTGTCATCCTGGGATTGAGTGCAATGACATCATAACTCACAGTAATCTCAAGCTCCTGGGCTCAAGTGATGCTCCTGCCTCAGCCTCACAAGTAGCTGGGACTATAGGTTCCCATCATAACTCCTGACTAGTTTTTCTATTTTTAATAGAAATGGGCTCTCATTCTTGCTCAGGCTGGTGTTGAACTTGTGAACTCAAGCAATCCACCTGCCTTAGTCTCCCAAAGTGCTAAGATTAGAGGCATAAGCCACCATGCCCAGCCATCCCTACTGTCTTATTACATTTCCTTGGGCCCCTGAATTGCTTCTCTGAACTAGGTGGATGGTATTCTTCTTTCCTTTAAAATCTTCTTTGAGCTCATATGCCTAATTCCTCTGGATGTTTCAAATGACTCCTTCACTTTAAACCCTCACTGTTCTCCATTGTTCACTGGTGAAGTACAGACCATTCTTTCATCCTTTCCAATCTAACTGCAAACCACCTTTCCAACTCTGTCCCTCAGTACAGAGTGTTACCACACATTAAGTCTATAACCACCTTGAACTTCTGGCTATTTTTCAATGCATCTGTCCATTTCTCATCTCCTCACATTTGCTTTTAATAATCCTCACCCACTTCTGTCTCTCACATTACTTTCCACTAAAATTATACCCAATCCTGAAGGCCTCAAATGCCTCCATTTCCTCAGGCATTAACTCTTACATGTCCTTGTTTTCATCTGTATGCTTATTTAGATGTACCTCTGTGTAAAGCTTTTTTTTTTTTTTTAACCTCTCTAAAAGCTGACTTAACTGACATGATAAGAGACTTGGCCTTCTTTAGGGTTTAGATTAGTCAAATAGTTGTTCATATTGGCAGAAACATATTTTTACTGTTGCCAACCATTGGCACTTAGATGATTAGTTTTATTAAAGAGAATCACAGACATTAAAGAAAATACAGATGAGGCTGTGCTTTTAGAGGAAGCTGATAACAGGAAGAAGCTTGCAGATCTCAACATGAAAAGCCCAAATGCTATGTTGAGTAAAAACTAAGAACAAAAACAGTCTCAATTAAGATGGTGTAGAAATCTTATTAAATGGCATGCATTCACAAAGAGATTTTTTTTTTTCCTTTTGGAAAAGAATAGAGTCAGAGGAAAGCAAGATTTCTATTTACTGTCTTTGTTGTCTTAAAAGAGCAGACCCTGCCAGAACTATAGCAGTCATGCAGATCTTGGCATTGGCAATCTCTAACAGGTTTCAGATTTCCAAAAATGACTTGAAAATCTCATGTCAGCAAACTGAAGGAGTAAGGGGAAAGGCTGGTAGGCAACAAGTAAGATTTGTGTTCTTGAAATTCTATGAAAAAATAAGCAACAGGCTAATCAGAAAGCTAATCTTTCGTTTTCTCTTTATGACAATGATTAAGGTCATAATGTCTTTCGGAGACTTTAGGAAAGAAAACAAGCTAGAAAATCAACACAGCAAATGGTAAACATGCCGTGGGTGTGGATTGGCCTGGGAACCAGAGTCAGCGAGACATGGTATTTGGGTAACACTGTCCCTGCATTGGCAAGCTTAGATCTGTTATATTTTGAATCTAAAACACACTGAAACACAGATGTGGCCATAAAGGCACAGAGGATTGGAACAGGCAGTTTGGTGATGAAAGTAGGTCCAGTCCACACATATCACAGATGAGGAAGAGAAGACTCCAGAATACTGAAGTGAATTGCTCAAGTTAACACCCTTGCTGGGACAAGGACCACAGTTAGAATCTGGGTCTTCTGCCTCCTAAAGCTCTGTCTGCTCTTTGTATCTTCTCTCCTTTCTAATTCCTTTTTCTTCTGCTTGTTAGAGCCGAACAGCCTGGGTAAGTCATGTGTTTATATTACTCTCAAGAAAAAACAATTAGAAAACTGATCAGCAGTGGTGTGCACCTGCAGTCCCAGATACCTGGGAGGCTGAGGCAGGAGGATCACAGACATTAAAGAAAATACAGATGAGGCTGTGCTCTTAACAGGAAGAAGTTTGCAGATCTCAGTTGGAGGCTACAGTGAGCTACGATTACTGTACTTAAGCTGGGGCAACAGAGTAAGATTCTGTGGAGGGAAGGGAGGAAGGAAGGAAAGAAGGAAGGTCAAAGTTGTATTTATACTTCCCAATGTGATGTATAGAAGCCCCTTAGCAAGTGATCATCAGGTAAATCTGCGATGGTGCTCTTGGGGGCTAGTGTGCCCTATGGGTCACCACACTCAGCCTAATTGAACTGCTGGCTTTGACAACAGATGTTTATATAGGATATTTTTCCATTTTGCAGGCTTATAATGTATTTATATTCCTATATATACATGTGTATATACATGTAATATATATATACACACTCAATTTACATATAATTTGTGGTTGATTAAAAAGGGTATGTTCTTCATTTCTATTTATTTATGAAGGTCAGGATCTGATATTTCCTGAAATTGGTAGTGGTTGAAAGGTACTTAGAAACAAGAGACTATCACTACTCAGCCAAAGCTTTGGGACATAGACTAAGGGGGCATGGAAAGAGCAGAGAAATATAGGTCAGATTGTAATTAACTAGGGAATTTGAGTTTTCCAAGTAAATACATGCACAGGACCTTGAAAATGTTTTAAGAGGGTAATTTAGCATTTTACTTATTGCTTTGAAATAACATCAGAATTGATCTGTAATAGGAACGCTTTCAGAACTACCCAAGAACACTGTTTGCAAGAGTTAGACTTTCTTGTAAAAAACAAGAGGTGTTTATGCACTTGAGTACAAACTGCAGATTTTTCAAAAACTATCCCCCAGGGCACTTTAGTTTTTAAGTGTAAGGAAGAATTTGAATGAAGGTGTATGGTAGGGAACACAAAAATGCTCCTCCCTGCTAGCGTGGCCTGTGGAGTCCAGCATCAGATTCCAGAGCAGCAAACTCACTTCCAGGAGGGTGGGCCAAGGAGCAGGGCGCTTTGTTCTGTAAATAGACCAGACTGTTTCACAGAGATTAGCCTACATGAGTAAGAGTTCTTAGACCAAATATCTCTATTTCAAAGGTCCTCCCAAAGCCCTCATCTTTGAACTCAGAAATATGTCCTTTTATTAATTTATAACCTTGTCTTCCTGAAATAGCAAAAAATGGGGTTAAGTATATCCGTGTCACACTGACTTCAAGCAGGCATGGATTCAGGAAGGTGCGGCTCATACACATTTCTTTTCAAAACTGGGTTAGAAATGTGACCTAATGCTAGAAAAGTCTGTAGCTCTCAAAGAGGAGAGAGCTGTGAAAATCTGGCGCTGGAAATGATGGCAACTGGCCATCCTGACAGAATTGCACAATCAGCTTCCAGGACACGTTCCCCTAGTTTAGCTGAGGAACCAGTAAGCTACACTAGGGGGCAGACTAACCTAGACTTTCCCCCTTCTAATGAGACTCCATTGTGTTTAACACGAAGCATTATAGAACCAGAATCCTACAAGTGAATAGAACTGTGCCACTGTTTGATTATCATGGACGGTGCTTGTATGTCAGAAGTATTTTTCTCATTTCACTTTGTATTCAGAGAATTTAATGTCTTAATATTTAATTTAGATAAAGTTTAACAAAAAACAAAAGGCAACAAAAAACCTGTGAAAATAGCAAATGCCATGGGATTACTACTGTTATTGCAAAAACAAGTATCACTATTGAGAATGTGATAATGACAGAGAACACATAAAAGCCTTCTTCAAGGGGACATAAAATATAATATAGGAGGCATTGTCAAAGTGAGATAAATTGGATTCATAATACCAATTTTTGCCTAATAGTTTGCTTTGTAATTTCTCATTTTTTAAACTATGAAATCTCATTTGCTCTTCTTTTGTGTGACTGTCAAGCAGTCTAGGGATCAAGAAGACAAAAGGTGTGGAAGCAGGTTGTCCTAGAAACAAACTCAGCATTGCTCAGGCTGGCATTGTCCTTCCCCACCTTGAAATCTTCAGTGCTTTTAGGGTTGGTAGAAAAGGGTGTGTAAAATTTTCAGACTTATTATTGGGCATAGGTATTGTTGTGAAATTGCTTGATTGACACAACTACCTACTGGTCATTCTTTTAAATATCCAACTAACAAGTTGAAGAAATAAATATTTTTTCAGAGCTAGTTAAAATTCTCCAGAGAAGCAGAAAGAATAGAATATATATAAATAAATTCATGATAAAGAATTGGCTCATGTGACTATGGGTTAAAAAAGTTCCAAGAAAGTAGCAGACAGTAACCTGAGAACCAGAGAGTCAATGGCGAGGCTTCAGTCTTAGAGGCCTAAGAACAGACAGAGCTGATCCTGCAAGTTCTGGTCTGAGTTGGAGTCTGATGGCAGGAGAAGACCAGTGTCTCACTCAAAGACAGCCAGGCAGAGAGAGTAAGCAAATTCTTCCTTACTCAATCTTATGTTTTATTTAGGTATTCAACAGATTATTTTAAACCCACCCATATGAAGGAAGGCAATTTTCTTCATTCAGTCTACCAATTCAAATGTGAATTTCACGCAGAAATACCCACAGACACACCCAGCATAATGTTTAACCATTTAAACCAATGTTTATCTGGGCACTCCAAGGCCCAGTCAACTTGACACACAAAATTAACGACTGCAGCAAATCTCTTATTTTGTATCTACTTTACACTTTAGAGATTCTAAAGTGCTTTTGTAAACATTACCTTTTTTGGTCATTGCTATGAACCTGTGAGCTAGGTAGGGTATCTTGTTATTTATAACATCATAAGGACTTATTGTGATGAGTAATCACATTTATAATCTTCACGTCTTTTATAAAAATGAAGCACAGATAGATTTTGTAACTTGAGTAACATGTAATTTGTATTAATTCTTCCAAATCTTCGTACTAGGGTTTTCAACTACATATCAGATTTATTTCAAAATCTAAACAACAATAGCTACAACAACAAAGTTCCAAAAGATTCATGCTCTGGCATACAATACCAGTATTTCCTTGGCCAAATTTGTCTTGTGTTAAAATATATGTATTGTACTTCTAGTAGGCTGTGTGCAGTAGGATAAAAGTAATTTGAACTCAGTGATCATGGAGGCTAAAGTGAGCAGGAAGTAAATGGAGTAATCGCTTGAGCATAATTAACAATCACAGAGCTACAGGAATGGTCCCTGCTCAGTGACTTCTCATTCATGACTTTAATTTGTCAGATATTTCCTTTTTTCCTTCCTAATTCCTTCACTTTTTTTTTTCTATTTTAAACATTTTTCATTCTTAATTACTATGTGTTTATAATAGCTGTTTATCTTTATAGGGTACATGTGATGTTTGACACAGGCACACAATGTGAAGTCATCAAAAGAGTATAACTGAAGTATCTACCACCTCAGGCACTTATCATTTTTTTGTGTTAGGAACATGCCCGTTCTATTCTTTTGGTTATTTTAAAGTACGTCCTAATTTGTTGTCGACTATAGTCACTCTGTTGGGCTATTAAACATTGCTAACTTTATCTAAATATATTTTTGCACTTATTATCCGTCTCCTCTTTAACCCCACCCCCCACTGCACTTCCCATCCTCTGGTAACCATCATTGTACTCTCGATTTTCATAAGATCAATTGTTTTGATACTTAGCTCCCATGTTTAAGTGAGAACATGTGAGATTTGCCTTTCTACGCATGGCTTATCTCATTTAACATGTTCTCTAGTTTCATCCACGTTGTTGCAAATGGCAGGACTTCTTTGTTTTTGTCACTATATAATAGTCCATCGTGTACATGTACCACAGTTTGTTTATCCATTCATATATTGACGGACACTTAAGTTGATTACAAATCTTGGCTATTGTGAATAGTGCTGCAATAAACACGGGCATGCAGATACCTTTTCAATATAGTGAATTATCTTCCTTGGGTGGGATTGCTGAGTCATATGGTAGTTCTATTTTTAGTTTTCTGAGGACCCTTCATACTCTTCTACATAGTGCTGACCCAATTTACATTCACACCAATGGTATATGAGGGTTCTCCTTTCTCCACATCCTTGCCAGCGTTCATTATTACCTTTTTGATAAAAGCCATTTAACTGGGATGAGATAACATCTTGTGATGGTTTTGATTTACATTTATGTAATGAGTAATGATGGTGGGCATTTTCTCATATATTTGTTGGCCATTTGTATGTCTTCTCTTGAGGAATGTCTGTTCAGATCCTTTGCCCATTTTTAATCAGATTATTGGATTTTTCCCTTTTGAGTTGTTGGAGTCCCTTATGTATCCTCATTATTAATGCCTTATCAGATGGGTCGTGTGTAAACATTTTCTCCCCCCTCTGTGTGTTGTCTCCTCCCTTGGTTGATTATTTCCTTTGTTGTGCAGAAGCTTTTTCCGTTTGATATGATCCCATTTGTCTGATTTTACTTTGGTTGCCTGTGCTTTGTGGCTATTACTCAAAAAGTCCTTGCCCAGATAAATGGCCTGAAGGGTTTCTTCAATGATTTCTTTTACTAGTTTCGTAGATTTAGGTCTTCAGATTAAGTCTGAGTTTCAAGTCTTCGATTTCTTTTTGTTTGTTACTTTTCCTAGACAGCATTTCTTTGTGCCTCCTTCCCCAGATATTCCCAGTTCATACAGCACATTAAGTTTATTAGATGTTTTCATTTGGTGACCAGGGACATAAGGGTATGTTAGCTTCCTAGGGCTGACCGAGTGCTAAACAGGAGGGCAAAGAGCACAGAAAGATGAAAGGGAAAGAGTGCTGAACTGGACGGAATTTTTTATTCTCTTGATTTTATGAGTATAGGCTAGTCATCAAGACAATAACATTAAGTCACTAATTCATGTAATTTCTTTCTTTGTGTCAGAAGTGAGAGTTCAGTGGAGTTGCAGCTTACGTAGGGACAAGACCTAAAGCTAGCATGTAAAGCAAAAGTCATATACAACCAAAACCACCCTTGAAAACCTTCAATCACCATTGAACTGAAGTGTACAGGGTTTGCAACCACGTTGAACAATTTGTACATATGTTTAATATATAGCATGTAATAAATATGTATATGAAAAAATTTTTAAAAACATAGTTTACAGCAAGAAATACATATTTTTAAACACTAAAATTACATTCAGCATGGCTTGACACTTTCATTGTAAGGGATATGTTGACTGTGGCTACCTGAAGATCTCATGTTCTATATCCTGTCGTTCCATGGCCTATATTCACAGTAGAAGTGCAGGCTGAGTTTCAGTGTAATCATTTTTATTTTAATTTGTTTGGACATAATTTTAGACTTACTGAAAACTTGCAAGAATAGCACAAAATTTCCCCATGTTAACATTTTACCACATTTACTGTATCTTTTCCTCTTTGGCTCTCATGAATTTTGCAGTATATTTTGCCTCATTTGTGCTTGTATTATTAAATATGCATATTTTAAATGTACAAGGGATGCAGCCTCATTCTAACTGCATCTAACGGGAATTAAGAGAGTGATGTAATAAATGCTGCTGTGCATTAGGAACTGATCAAAATGGATAAAGAAGAGCTAAGTAAAATAACGACACCCACCCCATTGACCTGGCCAGGCACAGTAAATCCTAGCAACTGTAAAGAACATACGACAGGCACTGTGCTGTTGGTATGGATGCTGTTTGAAATGAATTATCAAAACCATCACTAAACCAGAATAAAGCCTGCCTTTTTGTAATTTGCATCACTAATGTGCTATTACACTCTTGTGCCTTTTTTTTAAGCATACAGATGCGAGTGACATGTATGAGCTCATGAATAATTCAAAGCTCCACTGTGAGTTCTCACCTCTGGTTTCTATTGTTCCTCAGCAGAGGAGGAGGACTTTCAGCTACTGGCAGAGCTGGAAGAATTATCACCAAGCAATATTATTGTTATTAACATTACTGCAAGTGATTACTGTGATTACACGTGATCATTCTTACAAGTAATTATTAAGATCTTGCATTATCTGGACATCAAGACATGGCTCATGCATTTCAAAACATAACTCACTGCGTCTTAATGTCTGTTAGCCAGTGGGACTGATTAATAAGTTACTATCTGATAGAGAACTTGACTATCTTTGTGCTCTTGTGCAGACTTTGAATACAAATTACTTTTTTTTTTTTGAGACAAAGCCTCAAGCTGTCACCCTGGGTAGAGTGCCGTGGCATCACAGCTCACAGCAACCTTAAACTCTTTGGTTTAAGTAATTCTCCTGCCTCAGCCTTCCAAGTAGCTGGGACTATAGGCACCTGTCACAACGCCTGGCTATTTTCTGGTTTTTATTGTCATTGTTGTTTGGCGGGCCTGGGCCGGATTCAAACCTGTCAGTTCTAGTGTATGTGGCTGGCACCTTAGCTGCTTGAGCTTTGGGTGCTGAGCCATAAATTACATTTCTTAGGCAATTTGTTTCAGATCATAGACAATGCTAAGACACTTCTGATAGCAGAGTAAGGAATATCTAAAGAAGGGGGAACCCCAATAAATAAGTAAAATCAATTGCAGTTCCCTGTGCTGTTAGAAGTACTAGTTTGTCAGTTGCCTTATGGTTTTAATGATGTACTCAATGCATGGTTTCCAAATCTAAGTCTGTATAACTAATCTCCAAGAATGCATTTGTGTGTAGAACACATTGTTTTATTTGTTAGCCACCCTTGTTATCTACCTCCCAAAAATATTTTACAAGAGTCTGTAGCTTTCAGAGAAGGTAGCCTGTCAAAATGCTTGCCAGGGAGTGCTGAGAAAAACTAGCTCCTTCCTTTTATCTATTAGGTAATGTGGATTTTGAACATACATACAAATAACAGAATTGTAACACTTATGAACAGAGGAAGATGCCTACTGTGGACACTGTGCAGGGCTGGCACTCTGTGGATGGAGACTTAGGACAACGCAAGGGTACAGGAACAGAGGATGAGGACCTTGGCGCTGGATGACCGTTTGTCAGCTACACGACCTTTGACAAATCCCTTAAGGTAAGGGAGGAAGAAATTATCTTTCATGGAGTATTTACTTGGGCATGACTTTAACCCACACAACAGTCTCAGACACAGTTGTTATTCATTGAATTTCATCCATCGGGAAACTAAAGCTCAAGGAGCTTGAACCTACCAATTTCATCAACTTGGGTAAATGGAGGCAGTGGGTTACTGTAATGATTACGGTCTTGCTCTCTGAGTCAACCTCTAGCTCATGAATTTATTTTTCCTAAGGTTAATTTTATCTGTTTTCAAATAAAATATTCCTCCTTCATATACATTAAGAAAACTAGGGACTGCGCCATGTGTCATTGGTAAACACACATAAGTTTCACATCAAACCCCAGCCAGTGATGATTCACTGGTTGGTAGTGAAAGTTGTACAGAATAGCAACTACCCCATGACAAGTTCATGTAGCAGATTTAAGATGGAAAATAGGGAAGAAGGGCTCATTCAGTTCTAGTCCATCAGGCCTGTAATAAGCAATTAAATATCTGTAATTAAATCTCCATTTACTCAGTGAACCAGAATGGCACGTTCAAATCCAGTCTTCAGGGTAAGTCATAAGCTTTATAAAAACTACATTCATTAATTCTGATAATAAAGAACGTAACAAAAACAATAAAAAAAAAGTGTGCTTAAGAGATCTGGTGGCGTTTAAGGTCTAGACAGGCTTAACTCCAAAATTAATACACACCTGCAAAAATAAAATAAACAACACTAGAAATTAATATGCATTTATTTCAGGACTGGATAAGGGTAGCAATTAATGTGCAAGAAAGGGATTTGAGAATGAAACACCTGTGGGTATTAAAAATGGTAACATGCTCCTTTAAAATTATTCCTGCTGCTAGGAACAATATTCAAGACATGTGGAAGGACGAGATTTATAATATCATAAAAGTGTGATTGCTGGACTCTCGTCGCACTCTTGGGTCTCAATAACATACCCTTATGCTGTGTAAGACAAAATGGATATACAGCTTTCCATCAAAAATAATAAACACAAAGGAAAAAGTTTCTAATTTTAGTGAAAGTGCTGTTGACAAATGATTGTAAGAGTTACTATATTAGAGTGTATCGGGCACTTTTTGTTTTCAGAATTCTGAAGTAGAAACATAAATGATCCAGAAGAAGAGAAAATGTGACTCTGGCTTTTCTGTAGCTTACATTGTCATCTGGAAACTTAAGACAGACTCACGAGAAAGCTCTAGAGAGCAACTGTGAAGATGCACTTACATATCCATTTGCAAGACACTTCCCTCCCATTATTTACCAGCCCCACAATACTCTGAAGATAGAGGAATCGAGGAGGGCCATTATTTTATCTGCATTTCCCACTTGGCAAAACTGAGCTAGTGAAGGCTTTTGGACATGAAAAACTCCAGTTCTGGAATTAATTACACTACTGTAATTAAATAATTAAAACAGTCACAAAAATCAGGCACTGAGATAAGCAGTTAGTTACAGTTTACAACAATCCTATGAGAGAGGAGTATAATTATATTCCCATAAAAGTAAAGCTTATTAATCCCAGTTTGGGATGTGAAGGAAATGTAGTCATAAGGATGTGGAAGGAGGCTGTCTGAGTGTGCTGAGCTGGCGGGGATGTCTTGGGGCAGGGTACTATTGACTAAGGAAGAAGGTGACCAACACTTGTTTCCTGTAATACCCTGAAAGATACATGGAAGACTGTTTGAATATAAGACAGAAGATCCACCTCATTGTCACAAAAATATTCAACAGTATTTTCTGAGAGTAGGAAACAGAAAAACATCCCCAGTTTCCTCTTTGATGCGTGCTTATAGAATATCACCATGATGGTTAGAGCATAGGACGGACACGCGATGGCTGAAGGGTCTGGGACGTTCCCCAAACACTGGGATTGTAGTCAGTCACCAGCAAATGAAAGCAAAGTCAATATTCAAGACAGCACTTTTTAAATTAAACTCAAGCAGATTAAAAAGTTATATGCTTTCTTTCTTTTCAATAATACATTTGTAAAGAATTATTTGGCAGACCCCTGGAGGGAAGGAATCATTAAGCATGCCATTATCTTCAGAGATTATTTTGAAAGATTAGTTCAGTCAATTTGTTGGCAGCGTCATGGGGGAGAAGAGATTGACCTTCACTATCTCTGGTGCTTCTTGGTGAATGCGTCATTATGGAGTCAGAATAAAAGGAGTCAATTTTACCTCACATTTCTTCCACTGCTTGCACTCAGTTGCAATTCTAGCTGGTTACTCTTGGCTCCTTGACAGCCCAAGAAAATTTAACACATCAAAGTCACAGCCGTGGGAACAGAACCATCATTTTTGAGTAGGAAAGGGTGCTGGTAATTGTTTAGTCTAATACCTTTACTTTAGAGCTGAGACCCATAAAAGGTACTGATAGTGAGAATAATAATAACAGCCATCATTTACGAACATGTGCTCATCAAATAACACAGATCATTCCACTTATCTTTAGGACAATCCTGTGAGGTGGGACCTCTGATTCCCACCCTCCAGTCAGAAAACTGAGGCACAGATAGATGAAGAATCTTGCCCAGAGCCAAACAACTAATAAGTGCTAAGTGAAATTTGATCTCAGAAGTCTGGTTGAAACAGCAAAGCTTAACTACTGCCTTTTTATGTGTAAAATTGAATTACTTAGAAAATATTAAAAGCAGTTTAGAAGAACTGCTAAGAAGAATTACTTAGAAAATATTAAAAGCAGTTTAGAAGAACTGCTACCTAGATTTTTTGCTTTACTGAAATGAATGAATTACATTGAGCAATGGTGATCGCCGCAGTTGTTTAGCGCACACACACACTTGCACATATACTGATATAAATGGGCATCCTGACTTCACTGTCCTGATCCTTTCTCATTTCTTGTGTATTTCTTATTTCTTTTTCTTTTACTTTTTTTTTATTTATTAAATCATAGCTGTGTACATTAGTGCAATCATGGGGTACAGTGTGCGGGCTTCATATACAATCTGAAATATTTTCGTCCAGCTGTTCGACATAACCTTCATGAGATTTTCTTGTTTATTATGTGAAAACATTGCTGTATTTGTGTTCTGCATTTAGTAGGTTTCACCTGTCCCTTCTAAGATATACCATAAGTGTGATCCCACCATTTACTCTCTCTCCACCCACCCTCCCCCTCCCTCCTTCCCTCCCTTACCCCTTTCCCTATCATATTCTTGTACTATAATTGGGTTGTAGCCTACATATGAAAGCTATAAATTAGCTTCATAGTAGGGCTGTATACATTGGATACTTTTTCTTCCATTCTTGAGATACTTTGCTAAGAAGAATGTGTTCCAGCTCCATCCATGTAAATATGAAAGAGATAAAGTCATCATCTTTCTTTAAGGCTGCATAATATTCCATGGTATACATGTACCATAATTTATTAATCCATTTGTGGATCAATGGGCACTTGGGCTTCTTCCATGACTTAGCAATTATGAATTGGGCTGCAATAAACATTCTGGTACAGAT